>JABWIB010000373.1:91934-108344 GCA_016617825.1 Platyplectrum ornatum
GCACTTACTGTATTATTTAATTGCACATATTGTGCACATGCTGTATGGAAAGTGTTTCATCTCGCCCTGCAGTCATAAAGGATGCTCAGATTCAGTTAAGGGTTGTACATAATGGGATCCTAACTCCCAGAAGTTCAGAAGTTTAGACAATTGCCCCGAACTACAAAACTAAAAGACGTTCCATCCCATTCCCCAAATAAACCGAATGTTAAAAAGAAGAAAAAAGAAACCAAAAACAATAACATCAAAAAGTTAAATATAAAATCAAAGAACAAATAAGAAGGAAAATAAACTGTTACTAAAAATGTAAACAATTCCGGTCTTCAATTTAAGCTCACATGTTCTATAGTGAACTAGTTTTGGGGAAAGATCTCAAATTTGCACCATCTAATAAATATAACTCCTTCAATATTTTTGTAGATTTAAGGACATTCATTCAGAAAGTTACTTTGAAAAGGTTCTTTGATGAGGAACAGTCTGGATAGGTATAGACCAATACAGATAGACCAAAAATAATAATAAAAAATCTTTTAGACATAAATCCATTTTTTTTCTACACATAAGAAAGGGACTTATGTCAATATGAGTTATGTCAAAAGATTATAAAGAAATCTAATTCAAGCAGAGGGCAATTTAAGAAACAATAAAAAAAATAAAACTAAGATAAGAGAATAAAGCCATCAAAACTCATAAAAATATTATAAAATCGGTCTATAAGGGGGAGTATATTTATTCTAAATACGTTTTACTATAAAAATGGGATGCTAAGACAACTTATTGATACCAATACATATAAAATGCTTAAGTCCAATCCTACTAATAAATTAAAACAACCAATATCTTATGAAAGGCACCATTACCCAAAAAGAGGGAGATTTCCTTTTTGTTACTGAACCTTCAATCCCAGTGATATATGATTTACCTAAAATTCATAAGAATGCTACTAACCAAACGTATGCTACTACTAGTACCAAACGTAGCAGGAACGGGCTCACTATCAGCGAATCTTTCAGAAATGATAAATTACTCATTACAATCTTTGATGTCCTTATTCCATCATTTCTCAAGGATACAACCGATATGTTATACAAAATAAATTGCATAAAGTGGGATGAATACTGCATAATTGTGACAGCTGATGTTTCATTACTGTACACCATAATTGTACATAAACCAGGTATTGAAGCAGCTATATTTTACATGAATTTAGCTGGTTTTAATAAAGATATTATTGAGGGGATAAGCTTCATTCTTTATAATGCTTCAATTTCGATGGAGGCTATTATTTGCAAATCTGTGGTACGGCCATGGGCACCAAGTTTGCCCCGTAGCTATGCCAATTTATTTTTTACCTGGTGACATGACTGCGTTATATAGATGATATTTTCATTGTCAGATGGGGTCCAATTACTGATCTAGAAAACTTTTGTTCACAGTTATATAATAATAACAACAATATCATTTTAACATTTGAAATCAGTAAAAAGAAGGTGAATTTTTTATAGAAAAAAATTCTTTATAAAAGAAGTTTATTTCATCAAAAAACAGTTATTAATTCCTATATCCATGTTTCCAGAAAAATATCCCTAAAGAACTGTTCCCTAGAAAAAAAAGGAATTTTTCCCAAGATATAGTGTATGAAAAAAGAGAATGAAAAAACTATTTTTACAAAAGGGATATGATACACAAGCCATAGAATCTGTTAAGGTTGAGATAGCATTTTATAGCATTTTATATTTTCACATAACCATAGGAAATTTGAAAATGTCATTATAAAAAACTGGCACATACTATTAGGAGATATTGAACTAATACATAGGACCTACTCCTAAATTTATATATAAAAGAGCACCAAACCTAAAAAACAAACTAGTTAGGAGTCTGTTTAACACCAATAACAACCGAAAATCTTATAGGAATAAAAGTTTCTATAGATGTGTGGAAAAACACAAAACCATCAGCAAAAGTGGTAAAGTATCAATCTAAACAACAAGTAGCTAATTCAATCTATAGGCATACCCTTAGAAGTAGTCCTCAATGCACACCTAAGTTTTATCAATATTCTTCATTCTTATTTGAGCAGGATAGACACCTTGTAGCATAAAAGTTATCAATGATCAAGGTCTCAGGCGATGTTACAAAAATACAAAGTTTCATTACTGTTCATTACATATATACATGCAACATAATGTTAATATCATATAAACATAGTGTGATGATTCCCAGCTTTATACAAAGGGGTAAATATATAACCAGTAACATAACACAGATAAGAGGATGGGGAGGCAGCCTATTTCTCAAGTCCGTTGGCTGTCCCTATTTCCCCCCCACTAGCGGTCTCATGACCGACTGTCTTCACCTCTCAGGGCAGTATCAGTGTCACGGTCTGGGTTTTCTGAGACCTGACGCGGGTACCCGGGGTAAATAAAGACTGAGTATGCTTAAACTGAAATATAGCAGGTTTAATGAGATTTGACATAAACCATAAACAGGTGAGCAAAACAGTTGGAGACCAGGAGATAAGCAGCTATGGCACAAGATGTAGGTAGATGAATATTTCTGGTGAACACTGGAAATATGCAACAGGAGATTAGTTCGTTAGTACGGGTGAGTTTTGTCAGGGGTCGGACTGGTGCCGGTGACACGCAGTGAGTACAGATGTTTTGCAGGTTTTTGCTAAGGATTGAACCAGGACTTGGATGCAAAAGACACAGGTAGCTTCAACAGTACAGGCAAGGTGATCACTTTGGTAACTGTGGCTGGATTGCAGACAATAGCAGTATTTCATACACAGCAACAGTTCATAAAAAGCAGATGTACTTGCCAGGCTGAGTTACTGCTTGATTCAGGACTTGGGTGCAAAAGACCCAGGTAGCTTGAGCAATACAAACGAGATGATAACATTGGTAATTGTGGCTGGATTGCAGACAATAACAAAACAAAGCAACAGTTCATACAAAGCAATTGTACTTGCCAGGCTAAAGTAATGCTTGATCCAGGATTTGGATGCAAAAAACACAGGTAGCTTGAGCAGTGCAGGCAGAGTGGTCACAAGCAGAGGCTCAGATTGCAGGCTAGACCAGAAGTGGATTCCTTGAAAACACAATCAGCGGAGGGAACTGATTAGTCACAGGAACCAGGCTCCTTGATGAGAGCAAGTTGTTCTGGCACTGGTGTCAGCGGCAGACAAGGTTTAAGTAGAGCGCCTCAGACCAGGATTGGCTTCTGCAGAGGGATCTCACTATAGGAGTTGCAGAGACATGTGACTCAGAGGCAAGGGAGAACATCAAAGCAATCCTGCACATCAAAAACACTTTTTTACCAGACTATCAGCCGTTAGCTGGGTCTCCTCGTGGCTGATGGCGTCTCTATGTGTCTTTACACGCGTTTCGCCATCAAAAGAAACTTTGTATTTTTGTAATATCGGCTGAGACCTTTATCATTGATAACTTTTATGCTACAAGGTGTCTATCCTGCTTAAATAAGAATGAAGAATATTGATACAACTTGTGTGCATTGAGACTACTACTAATGGTAGCTATAGATTGAATTAGCTACTTTTCTGTGTGTTGCAGTAAAATGGCATTCAGCAACCACCACCAACATGTCATCAACCAATTTATTACTTTTAATTCCAAAAATTGTGTTTATTTAGAGTATACAGAGTGTATGTGCTTGAAACAGTATATAGGAAGAACATCACCTCTTAAAACAAGATGGACAGAGCACAACAGAAATATCCATAAAGGTGCCCCATCATATCCAATGTCTCTTCTTTTTGAAGAATCTCATACTTATGCTATCAGAAAATATATAGGTATAGGCTTAGAACAAGTCTCCTCTAATTGGAGAGTTAATAATACAACTACTCTACTTGCCAAAACATAAATGAAGCTAATTTTTACTTTGATACTCAAGGATTAAATCAAGAGTTTGAAACCAAATGGTTTCTATAAAAAGGTTGCACTTTATAACCATCATCCTTCTTGTCCACTAAGGGTTTGGATACTATAATACATACACTCTCCAAATACGTTCATACCACCCTGGATAATGCCCAACCATGTTCGATCTTGGAAGCTAAGCAGAGTGAGCCCGGCCAGTACCCATATGGGAAACTGCTAGAGAAGACCGGGTACTGTATAAAGGGTAAGTGATACCAAGAAGAAAGTATTCCTCAACCAGGAGTGGAACAGGGGAGAGATTAAGAATGATAGATGAATACATTTTTTTTCATTTAATTAAGTCCATTAGTGTAAACTGCAATAAATATTATACCTGTTCAGTGAATACCTGTTATTATCTTAAACTACTGTATGTGTATCACTATTCTAAGTATACTCTATTATAAGTTGCCTCAAAGAAGTATATGTACTATATTGTTTTCGGGAATCTAAATGGCTTACTGTGTATCCAGCACTATCTTATGTTATATGCCCAGTTCATACTCTGCCTTAATGCCTATTATATATCCCCTCATGGTTTTCAGATGGTTGTCCATGATTAATATAGCAGCGTCTGGACATTACATTCTGCACATATATACAGCACTTTTTATGTTGCACATTTAATAAGAGGATAAACAATACATTTTCCTTGACTTTTTAGGGTATAAAGTGGATTTACTTTGTTTTTTCTCAACACATTTGTCATTTCTTTAATGTTCTTATATCCTTCCGCATTGTAACTTTTTTCATATTTTTCTTAATGCTGTTATGTACCACTGTTTTGTTATTGTAACCTTGTTTTCAGAGTTTTTTTCTTAAATAACAACTGAATCGGGTATCGTTATAACTGAGACCCTGTGCTGGAATTTCCTCTACTTTATACTCATTATAGAATTGTAAGAAATCTGTGTTGCTAGCATTTCTGGGCCATGTGCTGACATAAAAAAAAATTGTGAAAAAGCGACACATCACTCTTCAAGGAAAATATGAGCACAATGCCAGGGCTGTGACAATATCAAGGACTTTGATTACATTTCTTGTATCTATCCCCCTCCTTCCTTACTATATCACAGAGAACAGTCTGCAAGAATATGTTATCAAGAAAACTAGATTCCATGCACCTTGCAGACTAGCAGCTGTATATCCTTAGTGCCTGTTGTCCTAGATATGTAATTTAAAACATTTTCCAACAGCAGGTATTGCAGATGTATGAACAGAAATACTTGCATGAAACAAAATAAAATCAAAGATGAAAAATCCTTGAAGAAATATGATGTCATAGATAATATAATGGAAATGTGGATTAGTGGATTGTCCATATCAACCAATCAGATATTAGCTATTATTATTGCATACTAGAGAATGTCAGCTAGGATCTGACTGGTTGTCAACAACTCAATTTTTCAAGGTGTATATAAATGCAATATTTATGCCTTGGAATTTATTCCTCTAAGAAGGACTCTGTAGGTAGGAGCAGCGCGGATGGCTCAGATGGTATCAGTGATGACCCACAGCAATAAGGTTGTTCGAATCCCAAATAGGGACCTTACCCGTGTCTGTGTTGTTTTGTTCCTAGTGTATGTGTATTTGTAATTGCCCCTATGTATCAAATCCTCAATTTCCTTTAGAACATAAACCTGTGTGCAGCCAAGAGTGTATTTCCAAGGTTGCAAGGGCATATGTACTTACAACACCAAACCACTATTTTGCTTTGGGGAATCTACATCCTTGTCTAACATCATCATATTATAATATCCCTACACTAACAGTGGCATATGTGTCCTGCGTCTGTACATCATGTTGTGTTTAAAATAGGGTATTCTGTCCTTAAAAATATTCCTCAATAGTACTGTCAATATCCAGGGGAGGTTTCAATTCCTAAGTCATTGTGTCAGGTACAATTCACCCCGAAATGCATTACTAATCTCTGCAAGAGAGAGACATTTACATTTTTATCACGGCTCACTGGGCAACGTATACTAATAATGCATAGTAATTAATAATACGCAAATTATTATTACAGTAGGAGACTTTGCGTTTTACAGTGCTCTACCTCTATATTATAGGTTTTAGCTTTTATTCCATGCAATATGAACATTTTATTATTCTTGTGATTTTATACATGACTTACTGCTTATAGAGTCTAGCAATGCAATTGTTGGATTGAATACATTTAGAATCTAAAAGCATGGAAAGTGTTTATGCTAATATACTGACCATCACACCTTATTTGCTATAGCAAATGCTAAATACTGTTGTGCATGAGCATAACCCAATACTGCTTTCATAAGAACACATTAAATAAGTGAGACAAAATGTAAAACACAGTAATGGGGTTATAACAGCATATTCAGTAGCTAAACTAATGCTGCTGGTGTATTATTTTGATAAAGATATAAAATATTGTATAACGCTATATATATATATATATATATACACACATGAATAGCTCTTATTGGTATTTCAAAGATGTATTACTGGTGCTGGGTCTAATACATGTTATTACGGTTACATACAAATAAAATATACTTAAGTTATTTAATAACATTGTTGTGCTGTGCTAATATAGCTTAATATATCTTACACAGCTCAAAAAACCCTGTTTTACTACTTTGACATGTATATGCAAATTTTAATTTGCTATTAATTTCATCCAACATATATTGAATAGTAATTTATTTTATACATTCATTGTTTTAGAACTTATTTCATGTCTTGAGGCCATTCCTTTGTGTATCGTGTTTGAAAGATTCCTTTATCGTCTTGACAGCTACATCAGCCCTAATTACCGATAGCAACAAAATAATTTTTAATGAAATGATAAAAAGCAATTAGATTAAGAGAATGTACAGTAAGAGTTCATTTCCTGATTGCATACAAAAGCCGGCTTTGTCTCTTCCGTACACAAAAGAAATTCAAATGACTTGCAACAAAAGTCTAATATTTTACTAGTGACACAAGGGGTTAAACCATTGGGATGGAATGTAACCATAGTAACGATCAGTTTTCTGCTTGTTCTGTGCTTGCAGGCAAAGTAGCCTGTGAATTTAGTTCTGCACAACTGATCTAGGGAAAGCACACAAAGAATTGACAAGAGGGATTGTATGTGGACAGAACAATATGAATCAGTTCAGTAAATTAGTGCATTTGGGTTCATGTGGCTTTTTTTTCTGTGAGGGAGATCATGAGACTGAATCTGTAGCCCTGAAATAGTTTTTTATATTCATTTTTATACATTGACATTGTAAAGAGAATTTGATGTGCGCAGAATTTCAGGTACACTGCTCCTTGAACTTCATAGTTCCCATTTTCTTCTATACATCTTTGAAATCAAGATGGATCAGTGAGCTCAACACAAAATGAATAGACTCTCCACGATAAACCAGCTAATGAGTTAGAAAATAATCATGTAAAGGTGATATGGAGGTAAAGATATATTGTACATGTAGATTTATGTATCAAGATCTAGACTTCTGTGCTGGAAGCTTTGTCATAGGCAGGTGGCACGTGTAAAGTAAGTACACATGGCGGTGAACCTGCGCAAATGCCGGAAGTGTGCAAATTTGGATCTGGTCCTTTGTCCTAACTTAGTTTTTTTTTTTGTTTTGTTTTGTTTTAGCAATTTAATTTTTGTCGAACTTTTTCAACAGATAAGGGGGTACAGAAAAAAGGATGGGGGGAATCAATACAGTAGCAACAAAGTAACCATTTGGAGATGAGAGCACACAAAATATGAACAGGGCAATAAAAAATGCAAACAATGGACATAGTCGTCATAATAATATTAAGGCGCAACAGGGGAAGGGGGAATCCCAGGACATCTGGAACAATTAGGTGAGAGGAAACATACAAGTGCAATCTATTTCCAACCTAGTTAAGAAGACAGATGAGAAACCCAAAATTTAAAAGGAAATGGAGGTCGGGGGCACATGGAGGGACGTATCACTCAGAGGGCCATCAATAGAGCTGGGAGAGATGTAATCCCGCCTGGAAGTTTCAGAGATATAAAGCCTGGAAGTTTGAGAGATATATTCAGCCCATCTGAACCATTTCATCAGTGCAATGGATTTCATCTGTTTCATTGGGAGAGTAAGGGATATTAAGGGTTTCCAAAGTATAACAGAAATGAAGCTTGGCTTCAACTTTAGCCACGGAGGGGACCATCAGAGCTTTGGCAGCAAGAAGTATTTGACCCAGTACATAATGTTCAGCAGCAGGGAGATCAGTGGGGAAAAGATGGATCAAGGCAAAGGACGGGGTTAAGGATATAGTGATAAGGCCAAAAAAAACATGGACAACATCACCAACTTCGCAGCAGAGTCTCCAACACAATTTAGATTGGCTCAGCCATATACGGGTGAGATAAAGACAATGCATTAGATTAAATTCTCTAAATTAGTTTTATTCATTATTGATTTTATTAAAGTGAATCTGAATGAAAATCTTCAAGGGAAAGAAAACATCTAAATGTGATGTTGCCTTATGGTGCCATAGTATAGTAAAATGTACAACACATTCTCAATAATAGTAGTAGTAGGTAGTAGGTATTAATAATACATGTATAAACCTGTAGAGACCTACAGTATTTCTGAAGAAGTATGACATTTTCAGAAAAGAGTATACGTATGTTAGATATTCAGAACTGTATTTATAAAGTATTAACCTGGATGCAAAGAATGAAATTATTTTACACACCTTCAATTTGGTTTGTCCTTATCATACTCCATTAAAGCACTTAATTGGATAGCTAACAGCAAGTACTGAACCAGATTTTGGCAAAGATGGCAGATTCAGGTACAAGGTTAGTTCCTGGGTACGGTTAATTGGTGATCCGAGCAATTCTGCTTTTGCACCTTTGCATATCTCTAAAGTGACTGGTGTGCACAGAAAATGTGTTGGGTAGTATCAGCACAGGAAATTCTTGCATTTCATTTTCTGCAATAACTACACCATAAACTAGTTCCTTTTGATAAATCTTTCTTAGCACATAATTCATGGTACGCTATTTAGAAGTGTCCCCCTGCCAGCCAAAGTAATCCTGTATGAGAGTAAGATGATAAGGGCATATGTAATATTAGTATAAAATTACACATTACAACCAAAAATATTTAATTCAGAGGTTAAAGTCAGCATTTCAATAAAACTGAAATATACAGGCATTGCATCCAATCAGCTAAACTCTAATCTCAGGAGTTATATGCCTAGCAGATGTATGCAGGATGCTTGAAATGCTGTTTCTGTTTGTTAACTTGCTTCCTCAGACTACATCCAGTCCTTTGATAGCTAAACTTTCAATAAAAAGGACCCATTTGTAAAAGAATTTAGAGACTCCTAACTTCAATCTCACTGCTTGGTAAATTTAGGCTTTTGTGAAGGCCTTCAGAACTTACAGATCTTTCTGCATTCCCAAAAACTATGGATAAATGTGGCATTATAGATTTGACATTTTGGACATTGCTCTGATTCCTCTTCCGCCATATATTTCATCTGGGCCTGGGGAATACCCAATAAAGTGTGTTTCTTGGATTTGGGCAGAACCAAGAGCCATCAGTTAAGCAATAATGACTGATCAGCGAAGGAGACAGGAGGGACATCACAAGACCAAAACTCATCAGACGCTGGGTTTCATTCCTGGTGCAAATTTCAATAGCTCCTGCTTGTTCTTAGGAAATTCTTACTTCAGTTTTCTTCATCAAGTAAAATGCATGCTCAGTCGGATTCAGGTCAGGTGATTGACTTGGCCCTTGCATAAAAATTCGCTTTTTAGCCATAAAAAACTCTTTAGTTGCTTTTTCAGTATGCTTGGGGTCATTGTCCATCTGCATTGTGAAGCACCTTCCAATAAGTTCTGAAGCATTTGATTGAATATGAGCAGATAATATTGCCCGGAACACTGCAGAATTCATCCTGCTGCTTTTGTCAGCAGTCACATCATTAATAAATACAAGTAAACCAGTTCCATACATTTATTTATTTATTAACAGGGTTTTTATATAGCGGCATCAGATTACGCAGCGCTTTACAGTTTTAACATCAATAAGACAATTAGTCTGGCTGCTGCATGTAATATGGACTGTAGGAAGGTGATTTTATACAGTTGGAGCCCAATTAGGAGAGCGTTGCAATAATCAACTCGGGAGATGATTAATGCATGAATGAGAGTTTTTGCAGTGTCTTGTGTGAGGTATTTGCGTATTCTGGAAATGTTTTTTAAATGTATATAACAGGATTTAGAAACAGATTGTATGTGTGGAGTAAAGGACAATTCAGAATCAAGAGTAACACCTAGACAGCGAGCTTTATGAACAGGAGTTATCTCAGCATTGTCAACANAAATAGAGAGGCCAGGTGGACAGCTTTTATTGGCAGGTGGACATCCAAGAAGAAATGGCAGAAAGACATTGTGTTACACAGGCCAACACTGTTGGTGAGAGCTCAGCGGTGAATAGGTATATTTGTGTATCATCCGCATAGAGATGATACTAAAAACCAAATGACTTTATTATCTGTCCAAGGGAAGTGGTATAGACAGAGAAGAGCAATGGACCTGAGTCTTGTGGTACTCCAACAGACAGGGAAAGTGCAGGGGAGGTGGATCCAGAGAACTGAACACTGAAAGAGCAATTAGAAAGATAGGATATAAACCAGGAGAGAGTTGTGTCCTGAATACCTAGTGACTGTAACATTTGTATGAGTAGTGAATGGTCAACAGTATCAAAAGCAGCAGAGAGATCCAAGAGAATTAAGTGAGAATAGTGACCTTTGGATTCATTGACTACTCTAGTGAGGGCATGATAGGATGATAATTCCTGCTTATCTTGTCAATCTTGTCCTTAAAGTACAGTGCAAGATTTTGAGCACTGATGGAGGTTGGAGGATTATGCACGGGAGGACTCAAGATGGAGTTAAACATCTGCAAAAGGCCTGATTAGAAATGAGAGATTGAAAGTAGGACTGTTTGGCATTGTTCAGAGACTTTATATAGGAGTGATAAGCACTTAGAAAGTCATGGGAAAAACGGGATAAACTGTAAAATGGAGTCCACCGTGTGAGAGTGTGGCAGGTGAGGCAGTGTCTGTGTCAGTGAGCCATGTTTTGTGAAATCGAGATTGAGATTATTGGAAAGGATCATGAACATAGGTGAGTTTGTTGCAGACAGAGCGTTCATTCCATAGGGCACATCTGAGTGTTTTTTAGAGTGACAGAAAAGAAGAGAAACAATAGGGAGAAAATTATGTTTATGGTGTTTGTTTGATTGGATTGTAGCGAGCAATTGCAGTTTTTAGAGAAACACATTGGAGGTATGAGAGCAATTCATGTGAGTTAATCAGAGAAGTATGGAGCAGAGAAGAGCTAATACTGATAGAATGACAGCAGGATGAGTGAAAGATGTTAATATGAAATATTGTGTAAGGAAATGAAAAATAGAATGTTTGTGAATATTGCAGGAACAATATTATGCAGATGGAATTATGCAGTTGTCTTTCGCAGTCTTCGTGTCTTTTGGTGTTGCTGAGCTCTCCGGCATGTTCTTTCTTTTTAAGAATCTTCCAAACAGTTGATTTGGACACATCTAATGTTTTTGCTATCTCCCTGATGGGTTTGTTTTGATTTTTTAACCTAATGATGGCTTGATTTACTGATAGTGACAGCCCTCGACAGCAATAAATTCCAAATGAAAATGTCACACTTAGAATAAACTCCAGACCTTGTACCTGCTTATATAATATACAAACAGAAGGAAAGAACTGCACTGGTTTTTCCTTACATTCGGGTTCTACCATCACTTGTAAGGCTATAAACTTAATAAAATTGGAATGGAGATACCAGTCACACACAAATGCGAATGCTCCAAATTACAATAGGCAAATTAGCACCTGGTCAAGGCGATTTGACCCATTTCCCTTACCATACATACCATCGACTACTAATTGGGAACACTATTTAAAGGATCCATCTTGACTGCAAAACATTTTTCATGTAATTCTGATTATGTTTTATAGGGTTACATTGTGTGCTAATTGTGAATGAATCATTTATTTTGTAAATTGTTCAATCTTTTTCATCTTTATTGTCATGTTGCATCTGTATTTGTTGGCAAACAAAAACTTTACCTTATGTTTTTATGTTATATAAAACAAAACAGACACTTTTGACCCTTTATTAATGTGCCAGGTAATTGGCTATTGATCGATTTACCACAGCAGTAGCAGGGATTTCAAATGATGTTCAAATTGATGGACGATTTGGGCAAATCCCTGCGAATACATACCAAAACAACGGGGATTTAAACTCAAATCCCCAAGTGAATTCGACTCAAAACAATGTTGATTTCAAATCGACACATGAAATCGACAATTACTGAATAAGTCGATTTCAGATCACTGTGATTTGAAGTGATTTGAAATCCCACTACAATTTGACCTTTAGTAATTCCCTCTTTTGTCTTTCGTACGACAGTCACTTTTATTACCATAGCTTCTTCATATTACATGGTTGCAAGAGCAACTTATTTAATTAAAATTAAGTTATATAAGGTAAAATTATATTTACTGTATAATATAATGTTTTCCACTGGTTACCCTTTGTCATGTGAAATAATACTTGGATCACATTACTGTTCTTACAAAAGGCACAGCTATCAGAAAAAGACTTCATTTCCATGTATTTGCTGTTCCATAAGTGGTGTACAGCTTTGAATCTTTTATGCAGTCATTTTAAGTGTCCTAGTAGACTCACAGCACACAGGTAATTAAACGTTCCTTGGGCATTCTGCAAAACGTCTGTTTCCCTTTTATTCTCACAAAAACATTTTCCCTTGGCCTATTTTGGTGACACACATTATTACAATAGGCGAAAGACTCCACACACATGCCTGTATCCACTGCTATTATATACCACATCCTATTTTTCTGAGAAACTACTGGTTAAGTTTCTGTAATTGTGATTGACAAACCATTCATTTTAAGAAGAATAGGCATTTCTATATTTAACAAAGACATTTAAAACAAAAAATAGATTATATTCCATGTATCATACAAAATTGGTTTGTGAGTTTATTTGTGTTTTCTTGTATTTTGTATATGCTTTATTTAACAGTTGACGTCTATTGTCTAAATGCTCTTTTGGAATCAAGGCAACAATTAATTTCTAAATTGGTTCTTTTGTGGTTCTATTTTAGGATTTCTTCTTTAAGAAAATTCTCACTGTTACTTATTGTCCTGATTGTATTTGTATTATTCCATTGAATGTTTTTATGTTAGACCAATTATAAGGAATAAAGGGTTATAATTGTGACTGTCATACAGTAAATATTATTTGAAATGTGATATGTAGAATTAAAAATACGTAATTAATAGGGTATTAATAATTTTAGGCCCAAATATTGACTAAAATATTGACTAAATGACAAGTATCATATACATTTGCATAGGCATTTATTGAAAGGTTAATGCAAAATATTAACCTACATAATATTTAGTACTGATGTGCCCAATAACTTCTTAGTGCAACCTACAACCTGGTCTTGTAAATCAGGAATTTGAAATAAATAATACTCAGAAAAGAACCATGAAATGATATTTTACAGCTGCCATGAACAATGAACTAGATCTATTTATGTAACTTGTTTTCTGGGACAGAAATGTTAGTAGCATTGCCCCAGAGGTATAATCCAGGTGCCGACTTCTAACTTTGATGTGATCAGATGCCCTAAAAAAATGCCTTACATTTGCACTTGATCAGAATGCCTGTACTGTAAATAGATAATGTTGGGAGTGTTGGTGCTCAGGTCTGGATGGATTCTTTGGGTAAAGAGAGATTTGCAACCAAGCGCAGTGTGAAAATGCAGACACAATCTGACGTCACAATCTGACGAACATGCATAAGAGTCATTCAAAACCTGAATCTGACACAAAATTATGAAAGTTTTCAAGTGAATTGTTAATCTACAGAGTACAAATATTGTAGGCCTCATTATACATTTTATGATGCTCCTACTGCTAATTAACGGTCCAGGATATATAAATGATAGGGTTAATTCATGTGAGTTAACAAAAGTAGCTATCAAAAATGATCATATAAAAGATATCTAACTTCAGAAAATAACAGACAAAAACCTACAACTGGTGGATAAAGTAAATGTGTTTTGACTATTTTAATACTGTTGTTTCTGTATTTCATTTGTATCAGATATTTATACAGACTGGATTATTTTCAAGTAAAAAACAATATTTTACTGCAGTTCAAACAACATGTGAAAATGCATTTATATAAGACATGCTGCCCATAGAAGCAGATGATTCTGTCCTGCTCAACTGTATAATGATGATGAATGAAGGTTACCTGGAGCACTCGCTGTACAGCTACGCAGCTAGGCTGGCAGCCAGGAAGCCTTCACAAGAAGAACAGCATGTGTTGAAGTTTATCAAACCTGCATAATAACAAATACATGCTGGGTCACAGTCTAATGACTTTAACCTCATGTTTTATATTTATCTCTATCTCCCAGGCAGTCCAGCACAGATAACTACATTGACCCTGACATCCATGTATTTCTCAGAAGTGCAGTGCGTGAGTTTATCACCAAATCAACATGCAGCAGTCCATTTGACTTAACTGGGGTATCTGTAAGCTACTCATTCTGAATATGCCAGTGACACAGAATTTTATACACAAAAGAAGGAGTTCAATATCATTTGTAAATGGCATTGGGCAGATAAAGGTCTGATCACAGGAACTTGAAGAGGGAAATTCAAGAAGACTTTGATGTGGCTACATCAGGCTGTGAGGTGGGTTGACCTCCTGTGCTCTGCTGTGAGGGAAGCATATATTTGTATGTTTTATGGTCTTCAACTCATCCAACTGTTACAGAACCTTTTTGTTTATGTAATGCTTTAACTCTTCTCTTGGTTGGTAAAACCTCATGTACAGTTGGTGACTTAAAAGACTACTTTAGCATGTAAATGTAAGATAGGGATAAATGTGTATCTGACAAGTAGGACTGCAGTCATTTACAGACATTGCTATGTACATGTACACATGTGTACATAAAGCACAGATGTAGATTCTCAGGATCCAGACTTCCGTAATAGAAATGATAAATGATAAATCACAAACAGCATGAATTCAAGGTGGGAGGTATCTGAATTGTACAGTAAAGGCTAGTTTCAGCCCTAATATAATATACAGGCTTCAACATTGTCCCTTTAGAAATATTAAGGTAGGGTCCACCATTCATAAGTCCATCCTTGCATTCAAGCACAATGATCTGCATTTGCCATGCACAAAAATCTGTATAAAGTGCAAAAATCTGTGCTTGGAGCTGTCAGCACAGCATGTGCAAGAGTTTGAATCTCATGCAGTTATCAAAAATCACAGACCACTTTACAGGGACATCATAAATTTTGAAAATGGGGGGTGGGGAGCAAGTCCTCCCCTTCTGCTTGTACATCCTCACCCTCTTAGCGCCCAGTAGGGCGTGCTTATATAGAGCCTGTCAGACTGAGATAGTGTTACAGGTGCTTGAGCTCTTTTGTAAGATTGTGTAAAGTGCTGGCACAGGCTGAGCAGCACTTTACATGATTTAAGTAGTGGCTGCTCTCTGGAAGGTGGAGCAGGAAGGGTACTCTGTATGACATTGGCCCCTCAGCCAACTCCTCCTTACAATGCCTATGTCACTTTACCATTTATTTAATCACCAATAATGATATGCTCCTCTTTGGTTAGAAATACACCTTAAGAATTCTTTGAGTAGTAATGTAAAGGATGTATGTTATGTAACTCTGATAATACATATTATATTTAAAGAAATATTTGTCTTTACTGCAGAAGCTAATTCCAAAGTGAAAAAATATCTACTGTATCTGTCCAGGCTTGAAATGCAAAAATAAGCTTGCATGCAATGAAATGTCTTAGAGACAAACAAAAAATTGTTGTTTGTTTCACAAACCGATGTCAGTATCAAAAATATATTTATTCCAAGGCCTCTTGTAGGTTTGTATAATCAGCGCCAACTATTCACTGTGCAAAAAAGTTAATGAGCCTGTATTTAAGGGATGGAGAATGACAATTAAACTTAATTACTCCAGTACAACATGTTCTTGGTTGCCAATCTTAATTGATAGTTTCTATGTAATTTTGACTTTTCCCAGGTCCCTTTTTATTTTTTGCAAGCATATTGAATGCTGATTAAAGTGTTTCTTTAAAAATCAGTGTTAAACATTTCTTGTAGCAGTTTTGTAAGAAATAAACCCCAAGGTGACATTTGCAGAACTTTAAGATATTTGTTTGACCCTTGGAAATGGTTTAAATTTTGTGTGTTTGAAGCTCATGATCATTACACATACACATATTTTTGGTGAACAATTATATATGACCCAAAGTTATTGGACCTGGGGGGGAATTCAGTAACTGACGAATTGTATTGACGAATTGTAATGGCTGACGAATGCTGACGATATCC
>JABWIB010000373.1:112553-131312 GCA_016617825.1 Platyplectrum ornatum
GTGCAACATGCAAATATAAAGTATTCTCCCTGCATGCAAACACTGACATTCATTTTACCTCCCCTGCAATTCAACATGGTTTTGCCCACTCTTGAAAAATGTTTTGATTGGAACTATTTATCGTACCATGTGTACCTAGCTTTAGAATTGAGCAGAGTCTAGAATTACAATGCCACTGCTCACCCAGTTGCATACAACCATCCGTAGATCCACATTTACTTACCCAAGGAAATCTCAGTAAATGTATCTGAGATTTGAATCTAACAGACACGTGGAACTTCTTTCACAATAAAAAAATATGTGTTTTAGGCAAAGACATTGTTCCTTTAAAATGTCTTTTTCTTTAAAGATTCATTCATTTCTGCACTTATGTTAATTCTGTTGTGGCAGCACTTTTGTTACAAATGCAAAACAGAAGTTTGTTGTCTATTGATTTTTCCAATGTTGGCTTGAAAACTGTACATATCCACAATAGCAATATGTTTCCACAGTACCACTGGCTCATGCAGCTGGTATGAAAGAAACATATGGGAGTATGAAACGTCTGCTATATAAAATCTAATATAAAGAACACAAAGAGCATGTCTGTGATGACTCAGAATACATTTCTCTTTTGCTGAGACTACAACTTTTTTACGCTGTACTGTTATCTTTTTTGTGAATGGGACTGGACAGACTACAGAAATTGATATATTCACAAGTGACAAAAGTGAAAATCACTAACCCCGGGAAACAAGAATGCGGTCAGATCACCACCCATTGAACCGTAAAAAGTTAATCTAACTTCCCTCTTAAATTAGTCTTATGAAGAACTTTATTAAAGCAATAGATTACAGTAAACTTGTAAACTTTAACATAACAGTCTTTAAAGGGAATTTGGTGGTTCTACTTCGAGAACTATCAAAAGCTGATAAAATTATACTAAATTAAGTATTACACAGAAAGTATCGTGTTTACTTTTGCCTATTCCATCAAAGTGGGCGCAGTGCTGTAACGTACGCATTTTCCTATTAAACTAGTTTTACAATTGTGCCTTAATTAAATCTTAATTAAGTCACCATTTGTATAGAGGTTGCAGAACCCAATGGGGATTCTTATCTACTTGCCAACAAAAGGACCCGACAGAAGGACGACTGAGAAACCATGAGCATGCAAACACATAGCCAGATGCG
This sequence comes from Platyplectrum ornatum, assembly GCA_016617825.1. Lineage (NCBI taxonomy): Eukaryota > Metazoa > Chordata > Amphibia > Anura > Limnodynastidae > Platyplectrum > Platyplectrum ornatum. Next base: position 113,726 of record JABWIB010000373.1, read on the forward strand.
GAGACATCAAAGAGTATTTTAAAGTAGATTAGATTTAGTTAGTCATCTGTGTATTAGCCAACGTTGTCCACAAGCCCCCCTCCCCCACCTCCCCTCTCCTCACAGCGCCACCCCTCTCCTCAAGGTGCCCCCTCTAGTAGCACACAGTGACAGGCACTCCAGTTACTTAGGAACTGCAGGGCCTGTAACAGGCTGAGGCTGCACTCCGGAGGGGATCAAACTGGACATTACCTTTCACATAGAACTATATAGTATGCTACTGCAAACGTAGAAATGTGGAAAGTCTTTTAAAATACTTCAGGGCCACAGAGGTGTAACATATCATGGTTTATTAATTCAACACGCCAGTGAATACTCCTAATAAGACTTCTTGCTGTTGTATATCCTATACTACCATTTAACAATTTAGGATTTAACACCATTGACCTATACACAATGCAAAGAGCATACTACTACCAGTTTATAGAGGACACTAGTTACTCTAATTATCATCTTTTTCTCATTAAATGAATCATCCTTACTCCAGTTCCACTAAAATAACCAACCACTCGCCAAGCTAATTTTTCTCCTATTTCCAGTTAATACTAAAATAACCCCCCTCCCAACATCACACAAAACCAACTAGTGCCCTAGTTTATATTAACCTACATTCCTTTCTCACATTTACCACTAAATGAATTCCCCTGCTGATTCATTTATTAGCATTTCCCCCAAATACCCTTAATTAACCTTTCATTTATCCCCCAGATAAGGCTAAGTAAACCCCAACAATAATTACCATTATACCTGTCCAGTTCATTCTCTGTCCTTAGCAGCAATGCCCCCCTACCAATGCAGACAGACTGTGTTCACATTATGTGAGTGCCTTGTGCCTTTCTCCTTTCCTCACTCAGTAAAGCCTTGTCACCGGCTAGATGGCACAGGACACCCAATGCTGCCACGCCGTTCCAAGTCCCAGTGACTGTATTGGGTTCTAGGCAGGTGCATAGGTTTGACTATCACACAATATGGCCCTGCTTACACTAATTTTAGTACAATCTGAAATGGTCTCTCTCAGTTTCTACACTTCTCCCAATAGGCAACATGATTTATTTACAATGCATCCACACTCAAACAAACAACATCTTTCTTTTCGCTTTTATTTAACTACCAATCCCAGCATGAGCCGTCAATCATCAGCCCAAGTCTGCTCTATGTTATGCAATGCATACAGGTGCACCTATAAGTTACCTATGTTTCAGCATGCCTAATGTGTGTTACTATAAGTACTTTGTAATATCTCTTATGGTACTTCTATTCTTTCATATAGTGATTTTGTTCAAAATGTTTCTTCCTTGTTAATACAACATTTTAATCATTTGTTCTGAGAAATGGAAATAAACGTATGTGTATATTTAACATTTTAAACATTTTCTATTTGTCCATTTTACGAAGCAATATACTCTGCTTTTGTTATTATAAATATATTTTTAAACAATCTAATCAATTAAATACAATTTTACATTGCAATATCTGATATTTCGTAAACAGATGTGTAATTGCTAGAATAAAAATACATATTTATTGTATTAAATAAAAGATTTTTGGTTTGTCTGAAAATATTTACATAGAGATTAAGACGCAGGACAAATATTATAATATGCATCATCTAGAATGCTGTTCGAGTTTTAGAAATACTCTGGGTTAAAGAATGTCAGGTTTCATTTCATGATACATACTGTCCTAAATTTCTTAATCCCTTTTTGATCTTGAAGGGCAGCCAAGGGCAATGCTATTATCAAATATAAGCCTGGAGATAAATGACTTTCATGTTTCCCTAGATGATTGCTACTTTTACAGGATCTGAGATGTCAACCACAGGACAATTGCCATTATACCCTACAATGACATGATTATCCTGACAAACGTTTTCTATTAACCCCTAAAAAATTTTGCATGCTTTTTGAGGCTTGCTTATTCCCTAATGCTTAGTTCATCAATCAATCTTATTGCAGCAACTTTACAACTACAAAGATATTGACACTATGCAAATATATCTTTAATGATGTATTATATTATATATAGTTGTATACCATGTATATATACATGCACAATATTTGTATTTATATTAATTTGGTAACATAATATTGCAATGACTGATGTACATTTTCTAAATATAACTTTTAAACTCAAAATAATTTTTAAAATATGCCCTCTGTCACCTGGTATCACCCTTGGTTAAAATACTAGAGCAAACAGGCCTGTCCAGTCACCCCACAGAGAGGTCCAAGTACTTTTACCACTAGTTGCAGATCTCTGTGCTAAATAAAAAGAAAGTTAATAAGTAAAATGAATCCCCTGGTAGCAAAGTTGATGGGCAAGATATTTGTATATTAGCAGATAGGCACAGGGCATGGGATAATGCCAAACCATATTGTGGTGTTGGTAGCATCATTGCTGTATATGGTGTTGGTAGCATCATTGCTGTATATGGTGTTGGTAGCATCATTGCTGTATATGTTATACCCTGTTTAGACTGCTTGCAAAAAGCAGAGGCTTTCATGAAAACGCTGGGCTTCATGATAGTCCCGGCTTTTTTCATGCAGTCTCTCTCTCTAGCTTGGTCTTAGACCCACTAAAAAGAAGGGGATTCCCTTAAAAGCCAGGTCCAACATGGCCTTTGCACAGAGTTGACTAGGGAAACCCCGGAATAACATTGCAGTGTGAACAGACTTCCAGTCCGTGCGCCAGCAGATTGTCGAGGTTTGAGAACACCAGCGATTTGCGGGCTGGTAAGATGAACGTGGTATAACTGTAACACGAACACATTTGTTCAGAATATAATACGTATTTTATAATTACACAGAACAATATTTAGAACTTACCCGGCTCAGTAAACTTTCATTGCATTTGACCTTCTGATGCTGGTACTTTAACGTTAAAATAAGTGCATGAATTCAGTACAAATATAAACCATATTCCCTAGTTATTTTACAGGATTGTTGTAGAATTTGACTGAGATTTTATAGTCAAGGACACAGGGAAAGTCACCATAAAACTCTACTTAGCAACTGACGTATTTTAATTTGTCAAAAAGTTCTTTGATAATTTTAATATGCAAAGTGAAAGAAAATTTGGAGATGGGAGATTACCTATGCCACTGGTATTAAAAAAAGTCTCCATTGCACTGCTTAACAGACATTGACAGAGGAGAAACAAACCTTCAGTATGGATACTCCTATTAGAGCATACTAAAAACTGGAAATAGCCATTATGCAAATGTTCTCTTCTCAAATTAATTATGCATTCTTTCACATATGACCTGAAAATCATATAATTATTGTCTGTTCCTTGAAGAGCTCCTAAGTTGTCAGGTTCTTTTTTGTATTATTTGAAAGAACAAATCAGTCATCCTAGAGCCTAATGTAATATATCTGCAGCTCAATGTCTAACATGTTGTTTGAATTTACTACTCTGAGATTGCTAGAAAAAGACAGTGAAACAGTAGCTTAAAAATACAGAAATAAATTAAATCTTCCACAGTTTAAATATTTGTAAATGTGTTTGAAACAAATTATTAGAACAACAGTTCAGTAAAATGTTATGTTAGTTTCATAAATATCTACTTAATTAACTGCTTATTATTATTTTTAATAAATAATAAATTCTAAATTCTAATGATATGCTTTTACTTTTACTCTCAGAAAGTTACAAAAACAAAAGCATATTCAGACCTCTGTACCACGTGCTATCCTAAAGTCTTTGCATAGTAGTAGTATCCACCCCACCCTGGGAACTTATATACATGGCTATGCATTAATGATTACAAAGCACTGGAGAACGCCACTAAGCTAAGGAACGAGAGCAAGGGCAGCAGATATTCAAAGCACATACCTCCCTTTGACTGTCCCTTTCGCCTACCGCTTTGGTTTCCGTCCGATCCCACCTTAAATTGGGATGGGTTTGGGTGGAGTCTGGACGGGGCTTGGGCGGAGTCAGGCAGAGCCAGGGGCGGACTTATTTGTCCTGATCCCTGCCCTGTAAATTGTTGGGAGATTTGAAAGCTGGATCTCTGATATAACGTATAATCCAGATGTCTCTGAGGGGAGTAACCATATAAATGTGGTCATAGACTTATTTTTATGCTTCAAGAAAAAAGTTGTTTAATTGGCTCATATTAACATAGATAAAGAAAAGAGTGCTCCTAATTGTATACTTAACATAAATTAGCACTGACACATGAAAATGAGTAAAACCATAAGTAGGGTTATATTAGGTAATATTAGGTTCACTAAGAATAAGAGCTACACGGCCCTTCCAGTCTATACTTTTGACCCTCAATCTCATTTCAGATTTAGGTTATGTTATGCCCCTAGTACTGTTATTACTCCCCTTGTATGCCCCCAGTACTTTTATTCCCTTCTGTATGCTTCCAGTCACTTTTTCCCTTTATATATCCTATACCACTCCCATTACCTATCACCTAATGACCCTTTTTATAAAATAGTTTTATATAAACTCTTACCTGAGCCGTCTACAATGGTCTGCGACATGTGTCCTGCATTGTAAGAGATGCTGGACACTGCGGTGTGTGTGTGTGCCACATTGCAATGCTTTAATAAAATTCAGTTTTCTGCTGTAAGTAGATACAAATATATATATATATATATATATATATATATATACACCTATCTGAATAATCTGTATAGCATTCATTTTCTTCAGTGCTGTACATATCTCAAGGACACAGGTAGGCATATATTATTAGATATGGATAACAAAATGTAATTATACTATCACTTCTTTTCCACGCTGATTGTAATCAAATTCTGGTTTCTGCATAATTCCTTTTTCTGCGCATGGAATGCTTTTATACAGAAACAGAAGTGCATATTTACTTCTATTGTGTCTCTGTGTAAATGATCAATGGAAAGGACAGTTGTAGAAGAATGCCTGCAATTTGCAGAGCTTAACCTTAATCAATCTGTGTAATTTACTTGGTACATACAGCCCGGTACTTATGCCCTTGAGCAGTATTTGGAATATGTCATTTACTTGCCAAGAAGATAAATCTCAAATTATTTTGCAAGATTGTTCAGTTTCTTTACATTTTTCCTTGGCACCTTAATTGAACAGTCCAATTTTAGAACACACAGTTTTCCACACCATCACTTTCAATTTCATGTTGTCTTATGTGAGTACAATGGAAACTCTTGCAAAGAAAACACAGTGCTTTAATATGCAAATGCAAGTAGTAAGCCAAAACCTTATTTATAATTATAATTAATGGCAAAGCAAATAGCTTTTATATTTTTAAATGAATAAGCTAAATATATTTGTGTATCAGCACATTGTTTGAACATGTAAGATTCTGTGTGTTTCAATTAATTCTTTAATTAGTTTATTATTATTTATAAGAGTGCACTCCAAATAACAAATATGTATCCTCCATGCATTACTTTCCTTGGCCATTACCCAGTCTATACTGATGATCACTTGCAAGTTTGTTTGAAAGTAGTATACTACCCTTGCATGCATCAACTTTCCGTACTACTACACAAAGTAGTATTGCAAATCTGATGACTTTTTTTACAACAGGACTACATCTCGGTTTCCACCATAGGTATTGTAAAGCTCCAGTTCATTTAGCCTATTAGCTAATCAGGCCTTGTATGATAGACTGGAAAACTTTTTTTGTCTTCAATAGGGTGTGAAGAAGATGGGTAAAGCATCATGTTCTTTATTCTCTAGCTATAGGTTATATTAATCAGTACGCAGCAAAGTCATTTATTGTTACCCAGATACAGAGGAAGAATTCATGCACATTATTTACTGAATTTAAAACTGTCTTTAGTCTGTGGAACACTATTTTGCATACTGTACAGTACTTCTCCATTATATTATTTTACCTGTATTTCATACAGTTTAAAAAAAAATGTCATGAGGCTAGACCTAGTTTCCTGACAAACATTTGTCATGTGAATTCCTTTGTGGCGGAGAAAAAATTATTGTGACACCAAAGATCATAGCTCATGTTACTAGTAATTGATTAATAAAACAAAAACCAGGACATCTTGTATATTACTTTGGAAAGTATTTATGATTTAAAAATACAGTTTTATTGCTCTGCACAAAACACAATATGCTGCACTACTGCCACATTCTACAAGATGACTAAATTAATTTACCTAGTTGGGGAGAAACTATACAAATATCTGGTGACCTCCCATTACTTTCAGAACGACTTTCAGTAAGTACGTAAGTACAGTATATACACGATTGCAAAATATGTGCATTGTAAAAGTCTGGATCTAGTTGTTCCACATCCAGTATGATCATTTTAGAAAAACATTTTAAGAAATATTTATTGTATTCAGACATTTTTTTTTATAAATATCCTCTCTGTAACCTGTGATTATATTCCTCAGTTAATTTGTTATGTAATTTTTCTTTACTGTACATATGTAGCAAAACAAGTAACACTTCAGATGGAAGGAGACAGCAAAATATCCTGTAATACCATCTGTCATCTGGCCACATTACAGCACTCGTCAAGTAAAATGCTGTGGATCAATCTGGATGGTAGCAAAGTGGTGAGTAAATCTTGTGGTCTGTATAATTTACTGCTAAAAGCAGGGCTCAAAGTGGGGGTGTATAAGTTAAACGGGCAAAAACATTATATTTCAAATGTAGCTGGGACTAACATAAGTGATTCAGTATTTCCTGGGCAACATTGTAGACAATATGTAGACAAAAAAGGAATAACTGATAATAAATAAACACAACAATCTAAACCATTGCTGGTAAGTGACAAAATATTTTCAACACTGTATTTCCAATCCATATAATGACAATGTGGATTATTCTGTTAATTTATAATGAGAAATCCTAACATTGCATAATCTATTCTACTTTTTTAGTAGTAAGTAATTTCTATGAATGTGTTATGAATAATTGACATTTTTACACATTTTGAATCATTTTATTATACGTAATGTATTTACAAAGCACCAAAGTTGCTTTCACATAAATGAATGAGAAAAAATAATTAACTGTTAACAGCGTTACTTTATTAATGTAGAAATTATCATAATGACCTACTTAACAATTAAAATTAATTAAAATTAGATGAACATATATATATATATATATATACAAAACAAAACACGTTTACGTTAATCCCCTCTCAAATAAATGAATATATACAGTTACACAGACAAAACAAGTATATGTCAATTCCCTCTCTCTTAAATAAATGTATTCTTGGAATAGTTGCAAAGGTATTAAGTAGTAAAGGTGAAACACGTGCTCCATTGCTTTATATAGTAAAGTTCCCTTTATGGAAAACAGTCCATAGTAATGCATCACATAAATGTCTGTGACAGTACGAATGTGTGAAGTTTGAGATAATTGAAATAATATGCAAATCACTGATATACACATTCCCTGCATAACATATGGGAATGTTGTATCTCCTTAAGTAACTAATATAGTAAAATGATGCTTCACCTTTAAATGTGCACTATGCTATCTACTGGAAAAACTTGATCTGGGTACTAATTTACAATCTGGATCCAATCTGACCTCCTTCCGTCCTGTTGGCCTGAAATTAGACATTTAATAACAGGGGGCCACCTTGAGCTGCGCCAGACATAATACAGTATCTTACCACTGATACAAGTCCTTCATATGTCTCATGAGGCACTGTCCATTATGTATCCAATCCACGTGTTTAAGTTCAATGAAAATTCTGTTCTTTCAAAACCACCATGTTCTTGATAAAGGTACATGAGTACCGAAACGCGTTGAATGGTGTGGCTGAGCAAGCTCATTCTCCATCTGTAACAGATTGAATCCATCGTTGAAGTGTCTGCTGTGCTCCAATTTGTGCTGCAATCTGGGTATACTCTGACACGCTATAAACCAAGGGGTTTGAATTACCGGCCGTGAGAGTGTATCCCCCTGGTCTCCACCAAACAAAGGAGATTACGCCAGCCAGAGGAGAAACACAGTTGTTGATAAGCTGATGAACAATAAATCAGTGTGTGAGTACAAGTACACATACTAAAGCTGTGTTTATTTACAGTGTACACTNTATGGTATATTCTTTTTGAGGGATCACTGGTGAAGCCTGACCCTGGTGGTTTTGAAAGAACAGAATTTTCATTGAACTTAAACACATGGATTGGATACATATTGGACAGTGCCTCATGAGACATATGAGGTAGGATACTGTATTATTTCTGGCGCAGCTCAAGGTGGCCCCCTGTTATTAATTGTTTGTATTGAGTGGTGGGTATTTGGGTGTATACCCAGGGTACACCTCAGGTTGCTGACTGTTTTTTGCGCATATCCTAAACTTGTAAATTTATTATTGTTCCATTGTAATTAGACATTGTACATTTAATGTATATATAATCATCAGCTCTGGTCATATAATTTTTAAACGTCCTCGTAAATCTGGTTCCTGGATGGGTAACACCAAGTGTGTCCAATTCTACTCCTGATTCAGGCACCATGCAGCCCTCACTGCCTTGGTGTGTGAATGACTGGTAGTCAGGGCCGGCACACCAATTAGGGAGAACTCAGGCAATCGCCTAGGGCGGCCGCCCGGATGGGCAACATTGGTAAAAAAAAATATAACAAAAAAAATAAAAATTTTAAAAATGGTGAAAGAAAAGAAAAAATAAACTTATTAATTAAAAACGGGAGGGCGAACAGCACCGTCCCGCCGCCCTCCTTGGTGGTTGAAATGCCATGAAGTCACCATGTCGTACAGGTACGTGACATTATGACATAATGCCACAACGTCATTCGTCATTTCATGTTCATCAATGATTTTCCTGTTGCACGTTTTTCAGGTGTAGAAGTGAGAATTAAGTGCTGTGGCTAAATTTACTAAACTGTGGCATTGGAAAAGTGGGATGCTGCCCATAGCAACCAATCAGATTCTGGAGAATGTGAGCTTGAATCTGGTTGCTATGGGCAACATCCCCACGTTTCCAGTCCTGTAGTTTCATAAATTTGGTCTTAAAAAGTGAATGAATGGGTTGCGTTTTAATTTTGATGATGCAGAAATTACACTATATAGAACACTGTAAACTTTAATCATACAAGGTTACCAGTCATTCTTACTAGTGTCCTTACACCGTTTCTGTACTTGCTATTTCTATCACTAATTGCCCTATGCTCTGAAATGTAATTGTTCTCATATGTCCCCTTTATTTCTATGTGTTTCCTTTCTCCTTTGCCTGACATATTTCATCTAATTGGATATTGTAGTCTAAACTGACTCCAACAGTGACTGGAGCAGTGATTGCTCAGAAGTTACCAGCATACAGATGCACCTTTGGATAGATTGAACCTTGCAGCCGCTCTTTTGTGTGCCTAAAAAGGATTCGCACCTTAGAGGTCATGTAGTGGAGATTATTATTATTATTTTTTACTCAGATGCATGTTTACACACACCAAGGCCTAAATTCACTAAGCGGAGAGTTTGCTGGTGAATTTGAAAGGTGTTGAAGTTGCCCATAGCAACCAATCAGATTCGAGCTCACATTCTCCAGTATGCAAAATGAAACTGAGAGCTTGAATCTGATTGGTTGCTATGGGCAACTTCACCACCTTTCAAATTCACCAGCAAACTCTCCGCTTAGTGAATTTAGGCCCAAGTGACAGAATAGCAAAATTACCCATCATCCTCTGCATCATGTTTATAAAGGCTGTAAAGGGTTCATTAGAAAAAGATTTTTTAAAGCTTACACAAAAGCCAAAATCTTTGACCTGTGTAGGTTTGGATAATAAGACTCCATCTTGCACCTTCTTTTCTTTTGTGTATGATAACAATACAGCATATCCAATAGAAAACAAGCTATAGACGACCCTTTTATTAAAGGGATAAACGCTTTTCCTCTGTGAATCCTACTGAAGCGCTGTACTCATAGGAATTCATCGATTTTTGTGACGCTGGGGACTTTTTCTGAACTGCTGCGAGAGAAGCAAAATACGAAGGAAACAGCTGTTTGCTTCATAATTTTTACCTCTGAGATTTTTCATAGAAACTGACGAAAAACATTTTATTTTTGGTTCTTATAAGATTAAGAAATTCCCATTTCTAAAGTAGCACAAAAAAATATATTCCTCTTAAAACAAATACTTATAAAAATCAACATAACAGTATTTATTTTTGTAAAGTTGCACAGTATCACAATTACAGCCCTATTATTTACTGTGTAAGAAATAAATAAAAAGATCCCTAATTACCAACTTATATGCAGATCCAGCAGTAGCTATCGGAGAGGAAGAAGACAGAGAAGACAGGACTGGATCCAGAGTTTCTGGCACAAGTGGATTTCGCACGCAGGCCTAAATTTACTAAGCGGTGAGATTGCAGTGAGATTAAAAGGTGAGGATGTTAGCAACCAATCAGATTTGAGCTCACATTCTCCAGTATGTAAAATGAAATTGAGAGCTTGAATCTGATGGCCTTTGGGAGCACAGAGCACAAAGAGAGTAAAGGCTATATGTGACACTGAGGAATGGGACCTCAGCTGTGCCCACATATACCTTGTAGGAATTAAAAAGGATGTGGCAAGAAGGGGAGGGAAAGGAGAACCACCCCGCAACAGTTACCCGCTTAGCCATCCTTCTCCAACACAATGAGCACACCGGGTTTGGAAGAATCCGAATTTATTAAAGGTGACTGGGGATCCATTAGGAGATCCCCGGCTCTGACTTAGATTCAAAGAAGCGGCATAAAATAAAAGACATTTAAGATAGAATAATTTAGAATATTCAATTAAACACATAACATTTTATTTAAGGGCAATTCAATATTAGAACAATCAGGGGATCCATCATTACAGACAAACATGAAACATAAATATTCAGTCTTTTCACAGGCCCTTTCCATACCTTGGGGCCAACGGGTACCAAGCACACTTTAAGTGCAATTCATGAATGATCACTCCCCCGCCGGGATGAGTCTCTCCATTAGACTGTTCAGGTCTGATGACAGTCCTTCTCTGGCCCACACGGAAATAATGGTGGCAGTCATGGGTACCCATCTTAAAAGGATCTGTACCCGGGAACTGGTCGGCACTCATCCCGCTCTCTTCGCTGTCACTTTCCACTGTGGTATGCTTTCCGGACGTGGTCAACGGGGCGGTATAGTTGGAGTCCCCAGTGGGGTAGAACTTTACGGTTTGTAGAAATCAAGGGTTCTTCCCCGGTGTCGTCATCCTTCTCCACGGGTGGACTTTCGTCCACACCGCGAATGCAGGCATATTGAAACACAACCTCCTCCTCCCAGTTTTCACTGGGGAATAGTGGTACAGGAGTCAGTGGGGGACACCATTTATCGTATACTCTTGCCGCCATTTCTTGTTTTGTTGCACACTCTGCCCTTTTGGTGACTTTCCCTGCACAACAGTCTGAAAAACAGGCAAATTTATTTCTTTTTGTAATTGTCTGTTGAACTTTTAAGTTAGGGGGTTAAAAAAGGGCACCATTCTGAATGTATAACTATTGACATGATATCCCTGTCATTTTTTATGATTGACCTGAAGATACAACACAGCTAACATTAAATTATTCACTGTATCATTGCTTCACTTGCGATTGTCACCCAGACATAAATTTATTATCAATCCATGGAAAGAAACTGCCCATATCAATGATTAAAATATAATTTTTATACTAATTCAGATGGCAGAAATACCATTTGGCAGAGGTAAGTGCAGTCATAATTGTAGCAAAGTCCAGGTAACTAATTAGACCACTATTTTTATGTTTTGTTTTTTTTTCGCAGAAATTACAGACATGACATACAATTCTGTATTGGAAACTTCACTGTGTATAGTAACTATTCCTCTTCCTGGAAAATACTGCTGGCATTTGATGCACAGGAATAGCTGTAAGGAAGTGAGTGAATCACTGCTGTATAGTGTTCACAGGAACCAGCTGCATCTCATGTTAATGAGCAGTGTAATTAAAGTGCTCTTCTGGGCTCCCTCTGATCCTCCATTTGATGCTGCTCATTTACTCCTCCTGTGCTGATGAAGACAGATACGTGTAACTTCAAGCAGATCATTTAGGGAAATCATTGATAGCCTTGGAAACCCGGGGGATGATTCATCCCTGCGCAGATCAACATGCGCAGATCAGAACTGTTTAAGGGGCTGATTCAGCCCTGCGTCTCCGCCAGCCAGGCTGGCGGAGACGCGAAGATTAGCACGGAGTCTGAATAGCACGGAGTCGGACGCAAAGTCCGACTCCGTCCCTCTGCGACTCCGCCACATGTAAATGAAAAAAGGGGCGTTCCACGCCCCTTTTCTCATTTGCATGTGCGCTTTTAGCAGGGCTAAGCCCTGCTAATTAGTAGCGCAGCCTGCACAATGTCTGGACATGGTGCAGGCTTAGCGCAGACAGACCGAGGCAGGTATTGTCCTATGCACAATTACCTGCCTCATTAAGTGTTAAAAAAAGATAAAAAAAAAATAAAATAAGAAAATAAAATAAAATATTTAATAAATTTGTTTTGTTTTGTTTTTTTTACATTTAAATAATTTTTTTTTTTTTTTGCCATTCATGAAAGCGGGCACGTGTACCGGCTTTCATGCTCGCAGCGTACGCTGTGTACGCTGCGAGGACAGACCAGCAGAGGCTCCGGACACATAAGGCATGCCCCTCTGCCTGCGCTCTATTCAGAGCTGCGCTTTTGTCCTAAATTATTTTATCAATGGCCATGTGTTTGCTGTTAACAGCAAATAATTAAGAAGTAGAAGTAGAATGGTATATAATTTTCTACTTACAATGTATTGGTATCTGTAAAAAATTGAGAGCTGTTGATAGAGTTTTGTGGGATCTATAGTCCCTTTATGATTTATTGCACAGATTTTGCACTTAGCACTTTATTGTATTAATGGGTATATATATAGTGGGCAGTTTTGCATATGGGGCTGATTCAGCCCTGCGTCTCCACCAGCACGACTCTGTGCCCTTGCGACTTCGGCATATGGAGTCGCAAGTCGCACGCACCATTGGCAGATGCAGAGACATTATTTCCTGTGCATCCAGGCCGATGCGCAGCTCTGGATCAGCTCCAAATTCATCTGCCCCTGAAGTCTACTTTCTTTTTGTGACACCTTAAGATCTCTATCTATGATTCTCTGTCACTGTTCCCTTTATACCCATCTCTTCTACTTTTCCTGTTATACTCCTCTCTGCTACTGTTCCATTTATATCCAATACCATACTGCTTAATAATATATACATATATATCTATATAACCAATCTATGTTTTCATTTTGATTGCTGACATTATTTATCTTTAAGTGAAGTTAATGCTGTTTGTGTGTGTGTGTGTGTGTGTGTGTGCGCATCTATCTAGGGCAGGAGAATTTTTTTTTATCAACCATACTATTTTTTTGCATCCAACACATGTAAATGAAATAATATAAAAGCTATAACTACATTACATTACAATACTGATATATATATTTTTTCTTAAAAACTAATTTACAAGCTTACACAATATGATAATGAAGCTTAATGAACATTCTACAGAGCCATCATTCCTGTTTTCAGAGACAGTGGTGAACTTGTCAGCAGTCACACATTGACTACAGACACCAGTGTTCATTGTGTATGGTAAGTGCTAATTAATGAGATAAAAACATAAAAAAAGAAAATGTAAAAGAAACATTACAAAAAATGTGTACATTCTGCATAATATTTAGTCACATTTTTATTGTATTACAAACAGCGTTTTATTGGTGGCAGAAAAATCATTATACAAAATGTATTAATACTTTCCACAGTACATGAATTAATTGAATACAGTATCACGGTATATCTGTGCCTCACAGCAATGATAGCTGTTACAATTGTGATTTAAACGTTTTTTTTAATGTTCTGAACATTTTGTGATTCCTCTCAAATAATTCATAATGACGAGTTTGTTGAATAGGAATGTTGCGGCAAACATTAATATAAGTGGGAACTGCATATAGTATATAGACATACAGTATGCTATGCTGAACTATTTTTGGTGACAGAATTCATTGTTGTGCTGTAACTGGTGACAGAGAAAAAATCCTGAGACCTGTCTGTTGAGGCTTATAGAGTGCCACATCCTATTAGGTAAATCGTATATACCATTTGTCTAACGTGTAGTGCCACATCTGATGCCATGTATGACAAAGAGATCTATGTTTGGTGACAAATATAATAATCAGAATTTATTCTGGGTATTATTGTGACAATATTGTACTTGCCGCTTTTGAAAATGTTGCTGTTTGTGCAGAGAGAAGTGAACCAGAACCCTACCTTACTTTCACCATGGGGTGAGTAAGAAATCTGATCTGCGCGGTCATTATACCGATGTCAGACAGAGCCGATTAGCATGCCTATGCCTATTTCCATCTACAGTGCAGTGTTTAGGCATGTATAATGGCAAAGCAACCCTATGCAGATTTTCATTCAAACCTGCGTAAATATCCTAAGGGACCCAGTATGGATCCAGCCAGAGCTTGGGCTCCAGTAACAGCATCCACCTCCCAGTAAAGCACTGTGCGTCGTATGTATGTATATATATATATATATATATATATATATATATATATATATATATATATATATATATATATACAGGGCTCGAAGTGGGGGTGTATATGGCGGTATATATATATATATATATATACACACACACACACACACACACACACAAATATAGACATGGGGGCCCCAAACTAACATCTTAATCTGGCTCTGGATCCAGCCCTGTATAAGTGTTGATATTGTACCTCTGGTGTGGATGAGAATAAGACAATAAGAACACATTAGAGTGTGCATTGTAGTAGATGAGCAGGTAACCAGAAAAATCCACATTCACAGTGCTCACTGCGTTATAAAATGGCTAGTAATTCAATATAGTAGTTTTTCAACCCTAAATTCTCAACCTTATGCAGCCCATAATCTGCAGGATAAAAGACTGAAGTTTTATAAAACTGTCACCTTATAAAGTAAGTATTTATAGTGTAATGATGCTATTAATGAAATGTTGTCAGAATCAATGTTTTGATTCGTTAATTTGGAAAAGAGCCAGGATTTAGCTTAATCAGCAAAATATCAGCTAAATATTTATGGAATTGAAATCACACCAAGCCTTTCAGAAGAACACTCACTGTTTACAGCAGAACTCCCACATTGCATATACCCCGCACACTGGCTCATCACATACTTTTAATCCTACAGTACATAGGCACTACGGCATATTTAATAAATATGGTGAGAGGAGGAAATAAAAATTATGCTGTGTACACATCAGAAAGATAATCTTTCCAATCAACAGATAAATGACCCTTTCAGCAAAAAGATGGTAGATGTGTACTCACAAAAGGCATGTTTAGTGAGTGCACACTGAACTGATTTCTGCTGTGAGGGTCATTTATCTGTTGATTGGAAAGATTATCTTTCTTATGTGTACCCAGCTTAATAGGAAGGCCACGAGGGCTTGGTAGAGATACAATTAATTAAGGCTTTCACATTGCATGTCCGTATAGCCGACCTGTCCTCATCCTCCTCACAGATCCGTTTGTGAGGTTCCCAGTCAGGCACTTGGGGTTTGTAAAGTGAGATGATAGATGGCACAAGTCGGTGTGGAGTGTGTATTTCCATGTGCCATCATATTGACAGGTGTTTATCTAGTGCAAGAGATTATGAACTTACTACTTGGTACAATGTATTTTATTGTCATTGATAATGAACTTGCTACTTGTAATAACAATAGATCAAAACCAGCTCCCATCCCTTCCTCTCCTATACTGCCCTATACATCCTATCCTATATGCCCTGTATATGCTTTACACATCTCTTGACCTTGATATATGACTTTTTTTTTCCACTGAATAATTAATTCCATTGAACGGCTCATATTACATTTTCAATATCTAGGAAAAGAGTAAAACGGAAATTATCTCCTTTATTTTTCTGTCTTGGAAACTGTATTTTAGATAAAATTGTCCAACAACTCTAAAGGGAAGCTTTATATCATGTTATTTAATCCAATAGCTCATGAATCATAAACAGCTTCACTAAGCCAAAACACTGCTTCTAATCTAGTCAATTTATTCTGCACTGCATTCCACATGAGATTTTATTAATGGAAACTTAAATGATTTGACTATGATTACGTCTTTTTTTCTACCATAAACACTGATAAAATGGAATGCTCTAACTCTAGTGCTGAAGCCCTACTCAAATGTAATTTATGTTTATATGTTCCAAACATTTTCACAGATTTCTAGTGTGTATGTGTATATAGGTATCTTAGATACATTTCATAGCTAATAGACATTGTATTTTCATTTTATTTACAGTTAGAGATGGATCTACATTGTCTCACTAATGATATGCTACAGTGCTTATGTGAATTAGAGAAAAGCACTTGACCATAGTATATTAGTCCTGTCTCCCCACTCAAGATTATATATTAATGCGTGTTTGCACTTGTGGGAAGAATAAAAAACCCCAATGCAATTGTAGCGTTAAAGTCCACTAAAGATGGTTCAATATGTCCTAGGTTTATTGTAGGTTTTCCAAAAATAGATCTTTCATTTTTTTCATACGTGTCTGTTTTTAAACTATCTCTTTTTTCCATATCCTATGATTTGCATGTGTTTTATCATTTTAAGATTTTTTTTCCCACTATAATGTAAGGTAATTTGAATTTTGCACTGCTAGAATATTTGAATAACCTTAAAGATAATATTGGATTACATTATTACAGATTCTCTCTACCATGGACCATACAGATCCAGACTTCTGTCAGAGGTACGGGGGATCCCACCATCCATATTACGTGTATACAAGGTGGGCATGTGGTCCTAGGGAAATTACAATCAGGTGCATAAATATTGGGACATTGGCACAATTCTCAGATTTTCCATAGTAGGGTCCTGCTCACTGAAATCTCTTGCACATGAAACACGTGCCTCTCTCTTCTCTCACAGGGCTTTTAGCATTGTACAATGGGCTGTTATTTTAGCTCCAAGATCATCAATAGCAGATCAAGTCCATTATTACTTAGAGGTTATTTCCTCTGTAGTTTCAAAACATAACAGACTAAAATAGACAAAATGCAGACCACATACATAGACCAGTAACAGCCACATAAAATACCCTTCATGACTGTTACGGCACCGGATGCCACCTCCCAGGGCGTGGAGTCTAACCGGGGCCTTGTCTTCACTAGAGCCCCTAATGGTGGGGATAGGCTGGAGCTGCAAGCACCCGGCAGGTCGCGGCTCCCAGTTAGTGACACCTGGAGGCACCGCTAGAAGACAAGGAGGAGTATAGAGAACACAGTGACAGTACAGGACTCCAAAGCGGAAGCACAGAGAGAGAGAGGAACACCTCTAAAAGAGTAACACAGATAGAGTTGCACTATGTACAACAACACTCAGCAGTGCGCATACAGCAANGGGTTNCACAGTGTAATATAACTCTTAACAGAGTGCACACAGAAAGAGGTACACAGGGTAATACCACACTCAGCAGAGCGCATACAGCAAGATGTTCCACAGTGTAATATAGCACTCCACAGAGC
>JABWIB010000374.1:23034-42145 GCA_016617825.1 Platyplectrum ornatum
GGTAGACAGGGGGAAGGGATTGGAATGCACCTAGACACAGCGCTGACAAGAGGGCAAGCCATGTCTGGAGCAGAGCAATGGCAGCCTGGAGGAGGTAGGCTCCATCTAAAGGAAAGAAAGAAGAAACTAGAAGCAGGAAGAGGCGGGGATTACATACTGCCGGTGTCCTCTCTCGCCTGTTCCACCTATGAAGGAAGAGCTAAACCCATTCATTTAGACTGCTAAAAGAGAAGGCAAAGTAAATAAAGGCAGCTGCCACCATTCTCTTTTACCCAATTACCATTGAGCTCTGTCCCACCGTAGGCTTTTCACTTTGCCTCCTTGCTGTCTCAGTGGGGGCACAGACTAAAGTGCCTGCGCTTGGACAGGGCATAGCGGCAGTAAAGAGACGGAGCACATTTGGAGTACTAACCCTACCTTACAAACATTAATTTTATGGACTATTGAGAAATTTTAAACAGCAGTTATTCAGAAGCCTTAAACAGTACTTGGCTGGTTAGCACAACTTTACTGTATATTGTAATTCTAAAACCTGCCCACTTCAGAGTGATACCAGGCCTACCAGTAAGAAGCATCAAATGTCGCAAGGTTGGAGACAGTGGAAGCAAGGTATATTCAAGTTGAATATTCAAAGTGGTGATCTTTTTTTGCAATACAATTTATACACTACATTTCTTTTAGTACGACAGGCAACCACTTTTGGGTTAGTATTTATTAGTATAATGTTAAATGAGTGACTTACCATTCTGTGGTAGGTCAATGTTTTTATTCTGAAAGGGCTTTCTGATAGCAGATCTGCGATAAACAATATGAGTTCTACCGCTATCTTCTTCTGGCTCATCTTTTTCCAGTGGTTCTATGAAAAAATCATCCTTGTCTGTACGAATCATGCCAGCCTAAAACAGATGGAAAGAAAATTATTAAAATAATAAAAAGTAGAAAGATAAACTATAGATCGCACTATGCTAGTTCCTGAGCATATTAAATTTTTTTAAATGCAATAATATTCACAAGATATATTCAGATATTTGTAAAAGTCACTAGTATAGATAGTACTTAACAGAACAAAGGGACGATCCAGAGCACCACAAAATTGTGTGTTTGGATAACTGAACACAGGTGATGAAAACCACGTTATGTAAATGAGAGAGTCCTGCTCATAGAAGAATCCATGCTGAGACCCTACCTTAAGTTTTCCATACCATTCTTGATTAAATGCAGTGCAGAAATCAGCATAGTACGCAAGGGCGGTTTCCAGCTCTTACTATACTATTAACATCTCTCCCTGCCATAAAACGCAAGATCTTTGATAGATAAAGATCTAGTCTTCATCCAGTCCACAGAATAAAGACTTATTTGAGACCATAGAATCCCTTTATAGCATGCACATTTACATACAAATCTATAAAAAACAGAAGGGAACGTAGGCGCTTCATGGTTCAATAACGTTTATTAAAACTTTAAAATCAAATAGTAGATCCACATATATCATGATTATCACAAGAATTCTTTCTTAAAAGCACATAATACACAGTCAAGGACAAGATTTTGAACATTACCACTCTGTTCAGACCCATTATCGCAGGACATTGTGATCACGGCTGGAAGGACTGAATGTTCAAGTAAGCGGCGGGGCAGAGCTTGGTACGCATAATATAAGTATGTGGGTCTACTATTTGATTTAAGGTTTTAATAAACGTTATTGCACCATGAAGCACCCCTTTGTTCACTTCTGTTTTTGCAAGATAATTTGGATGAAAACTTGTGATTATTCACTACAAGAGGAGCAGTGGCCATTTAACCAGTGGACATGGTGTGACATTATATTTACAACATAGACAACAAAGACTGGAAAGGACTGTATTGCTATATAAAATTGAACTTGTGTCTTTATATGTGGTTATAACGGACTGCACATTTTGTATTTTGTAATATCTTGTTATATATATTACAAATCTAGGGACTTGGTTTAAAAAGAGACCTGATGGGAACCTGATGAAGTAGGCAAAGTTAAGCCAGTGCATGACTCTCGGTGGAGTTGGAGAGGGTATGTTGTCGTAAGGGGAGCCGAAGAACTCAGGCGATCAAAAGATCCTGGACCTGGGACAAGGTTTTGGATATGGAGAGAGTTATTCACAATCACCTGGAGTTCAAGTGGAAAGCCACATCGATACGTGTGATCATGCTGCCGAAGGATCCATGTATTTGGGAGGTGATCATTGTTCTAGGGGTCAAATTATAATAGTGTTGAAGAAAATCACCCCGGAAGGAAATACAGTCCAGAGTCCTAGTAAGCCAAAGGACCTTATCCTTAATAAGAGGGAGGACCGGAAAGAAGGGCTCCGTGTGATTGATCAAGCAGCGGAAGCCTCAGAATAGATCTTCCAAAATAACCCAGATAAACACTTTGGAAGAGTGGATGTGGAAACTCATGTTAAGTGTAGAAAGTAACAGACACGAGAAGGGTCATTATGGAGAAAGGGAACGCCAATGCTGTAAACTCAGAGGGTATAGCTGTTTTTTCAATAGTGTGATTCCACTGTGATGGAACGCCACCCACCTAAGAAACCCATGAGTTACTCCTTCACAGAAAATACCCCTTAACCAGCACTGTGATCCCCTTGGAAAGTGACAACTCTGGCGAAAGGCTGGATGGAGCTGCTTTTGGACAAATATAGCGTGACCCAGACAGATGGATTTTACAGGTGGAGAAAAGCAGGATCATGCTGCAAACTGGGTTCTGGGATAGAAGACAGGGAGCAGGTCAGTGCCACAGATTTTCTTCCCATAACACTGAAAATGTTGGTAGACTACACTTGTCTCCTATTTCCTCTCCACAAGCAACAAACAGTGAATACCATCCCAGTGAGACAATATCACAATATTAAGTGTTTGCGCACAGCTTTAAAGCTACAAACATTATTATATGTCTAGAAGTGTAGATGGATGAAATTAAGAGATCAGTGTCTCAAACAGATGTTTGAATTATTTTTTTTTTTATTAACCAGGAGGTATAGTCACTTGTTTTCTGTATTTTATTGAATACATTAGACCTTTTTCCACCAGTACTCGTGGCTTTAAGCAATCCATTCACAAAGAAGGAACAGCTTTCTGTGAGCAAGTCAAAATAAAGTCTCTAGACAAGCAAAAGAAATCTTCAGCCCCGAAGCAAGACATGATTGGACAAGTAATTATTTATATGGCAGAAAAGTGTAAGCAGCCTAAAATACATTCCTCTCACACTAAAATGTACAGTCAATGGTTCAAAGTATGACATACATGGAACAGACACACTGACTAAAGTTGTAAGGTAAGTTGAGAAATGTAACAGAATATTTAAATTTAAATGTTTAAAATGCTGATGTCTGCTGTATATTAGATCACATATGTAAAAATATATGATTAAAGTATGGATGGTCTGTTTCCATGTTCAAAAAGGAGGCAATTACCAATCACAAGGATTGGAAAAAAGAGCCTGTTATGCGAGACCTTCTGGACTGTGATACTATGAGCAAACAGGAGCATGCCAGGCCATTTATGGTCACTATGGCTGTGACTGTTGGAGAGTCCACATGACCTACCTCCTAAGACATTACCAACATTATGCTTATTATAGGATTTAAAGGTGGCATAATATAAATATGTTTTTCACTAATGGAACTGAAGCCATCATTAAAAGATAAGTACATATTAAATCATACAAAAACATTGTAATACTAAAACATCATCAAATTACTAAAACTAAATAGTTATAAACTTGAAGTAGTTAATATAAAATGAAGTGATAGCAATAGAAAATTGTAGATACAAACCACTGCAAGGCAAGGAATAGAAAAAAAAAAAGAACAGTCACCAAATACATCTTGTATAGCCTGCTCAATAGAAGTGGCCTGCTTCAGAGTTGTAGGTCCATGTTTTGTTACTATCAGCGCTGCTTATAGGGAGGTTTTGATCCCTTCTCCTACATAAATATGAGTATATTGACATGCATGTATTATTGTACTCCCCTACATGTATTCTTATTGGAGGACATTTTTAATAACCTCACCAAGCCTCTGGTATTAACAGGCACAGTGCTTGATGAGAAATAGTTGTGATGTACATCAGGTCTACCATTACCATTCCTGTTGCTAAGTAGCAACCAGTCTTTGTTCGCTGCAAAGAAAGACACATATTTCAGAAGACCCATATCTGCCGAGCAGAATTACCAGTAGCAGCAGGTCCTAAAAGGCAGCATCTTTCATTTGCAGAAGGTTTATAAAATCTGCATAGTTTTAAAAAGCAGAATATTAGCAAAAGAAAAGGTTTTCTAGAACTAGCCCTTGGTACAAACTGCACTTCTTACGTATCCTTTTCCTCTTGTTTAGTTTCAGTAGTATTAACGCACACACAAACACACATAATATAGATATAGATAGATAGATAGATTACAAAATGGTGCACCATGTGCTCTGTCAAAATCACATGAGACACAAGTTCATAGGATAGTAGCAGTACAGTCCTTTTATTTCATCCAAGAGGCTAAGAATATATATTTTTATACAAGGTCCACTACTTCAATGGCCCTTGTAAAATGATGACCACAAGTTTTTATCCACCAAAATCTAGTAAAAACAAGAAAAGACAAGGGGGCGCCTCGTGGTTCAATAACATTTATTTAAAAGATGGTAAAAGCAAACAGTAATCCCACAATGTTTTTAAAAGCTTGAGAGTGCAGTGACTGGACTGACTGTAGTATGTAAAAGTATGCGAGCAGGGCCCCCTTCCCCATCCATTAATGATTTTTGGAAATTGCAAAGCACTACGTAATCTGATGCCATATAAGAACCTGTTTGTGTAAGCATTAGATGATACGT
Source organism: Platyplectrum ornatum (assembly GCA_016617825.1). Classification (NCBI taxonomy): domain Eukaryota; kingdom Metazoa; phylum Chordata; class Amphibia; order Anura; family Limnodynastidae; genus Platyplectrum; species Platyplectrum ornatum. The sequence continues at coordinate 27,891 of JABWIB010000374.1, forward strand.
GCATCATGACTTGCAGTATGATTGCATGCAATGAGGTGTACTCTGTTGTAGAGGTGCAGACTGAAAGAACTTATGATTGAAAAAGACAGTGTTCAGAATACTAGAGAATACACTAAATATTTGGTGCACAGATTATTGTTTACCTTCCCTGATGAAAATGTACTGTGTGTTATTGAAGTATTGACTAATCGACATGCAAAAACAAAACAGATTGAAATGCTATGTACCAAGTCTCGTGTGTCACTTTTCTTCCGTTACATATTGTCATGTCAAAAGTTGCTTGACGTTTAGTTTGCAAATTCAGTGCCTGAGCAAAACAGTTATACATTGGCTGAAAGCACAAATCTGCAATACTTTTCCAATATACAATTACATAATTCTAAACATAATGTATATTAATTTTGACTATTTATTTAAAAACACAACTAACATTTAGAAATATGATGTACATACATACCATGCATCCTGCATTTTGTTACCCTAAATTTTATGCAAGTCTATAAAAAAAACCCACATTACTCTATATTTTAATTTACATGAAACTGAAGAATATTATACATTTATATATAACCAGTACATATACCATCCTCAGCAGTTATGAACAGCCACCTATAAAAACAAACATCCTGGGATTGATGTGGTCAAGTAAAAAGCACAAACCCTTGATTACTTATTATTATATTGTATTGTACTTAAAGAATAAAATTGATTATCAAGTAGCTTATGTCCATCATTAGTCACTTTGTGGCTACTCAACAGGTCAAATTATGTTGTACTTTCCATGTTAGTATGGATTTTACATTATTTGACCTAAACTGTGAGATACAGGATGGAAAATTAAACAAAGACCTGTTTCTAAAGATAGCTTATATCAAGGATTTGTCTTAGGATCCTTAGTATTGACTGAGCATCATTAATAGATATAAACCACCAGGTTCTATGCCTGTGTTTCAGTAATGGTCATTAGTTTTAGTTCAACCAGTAACTTTTGGCAACTTCCAAAACGTACAAACTGAAACAACTCTCAAAAACATTGTGATGTGGAACTCTCACAATAAGCTGTTGCCCTGATGTCAAAACACAAACCATAAAACATACACGCCCTCCTTGTGAAAACCACAACACTTGCCCACACTGGACAAGTGTTCATTACTTCTAGATTCCCACCAGATATATAATTTCACAAAGAATAAACATGCAACCTTCATGGATGTTTAACGAGGTGGCACTCATTATTTCTATTGAACGTCACATTAAATTCATAAATTGGACATTTTTGTAAACCCACTGGGAGCCATGTTGGATTAAAATTTCCATTCACTGATTGCTCTTTACACATACAGAAAAGTTAATTACAATGTACTTCTCATAAGATGACACACTGCAAAAAATCACAATACCCTATATAATAATATGCAAACAAGTCTACAGGACATAGACTAAACAGCCAGGTCAAAACCAGGATCTGTAAGCCCAGCAATGCAGGAATCACACTTCTCTGTTACATACAGCATGTGCCAAGTGATTTCTATGTAAACAAATTACTAAAAAAATAAATATTAAAATTTACTTGCCACTTATGTGTATACAAACAAAAAAAAATAATATGTTTAGCCAACACTTATCTATTTAGTGGATTATCTATGTGATGTGGAATCAAATAAATATTGATTCATGTATAAAACCTATAAATCTTCAGTTAAACATAACAGAGTTTGTTTGCCTTTCCTGCATCTGGGTGAAATCTTAAAATATTCTGTGGTTTTGGCATCTCTTTTTATACTTCTTTTCCAGGAGTTTGCTAGATTAGCACAGTTTCATTGCAGTAGTTTGCTTAGATTATTTCTGTTTCTGGTAGCATGATGTTTCATAAAAGTAATTTGTAGTCTTCATATTAGAAAAACTGAATAAAAAAAAATTAATACATTTTATAAACAGTTTCTTGACAGCCAATAGATCTTTTTTTATTTTGTTGTAAAATACACAATAAAAATAACAATACAAAAATTACAACATACAAAAAGGTAGACAATGGAGATAATCCATAGGTGTCCAGAATAAATTATTATGAATAAAATCATAAAAACAGGAAAGCACATAATATAAGGTGAAAAATTAAACATCAAATATAATGCANATAATGAATTCATAGAATTCACATGAACAAGCAGTGCAAGAAAAAAAAAATACTCAGTGGGTGCCGTGCAGACTACAAAATAGGGGGTAGAAGTACAATAAACCAACCAAGTGGCCCTAAGAGCGCTAACGTGAACATGATCACTAACCGCACCTGTCACCAGTACTTGGCCAGCTCAGCAAATGACCACAGCATATGCCAAGTCAGCGGGAGAAAATCTACATCACGGGCAGTACTCATTTGACAACCCCCCCCCCCCATACTACACAACCCCACAAGCATTATGTATATTATGTGTAATAAAAAATTTAATGAATCTTCTGATTTACTGCTGTATATGAAGATCCAAATAGTCAGAGCAGGTCCAGGATTGAAGGAGTTTATATATTGTTTACTGACCCCTAGTGTACCAAAAGTTTCAACTTCTGTAACGGGAAGAAGGAAAATGAGCATACTGTGGCTATATATATATATATATATATATATATATATATATATAAATATCTACATATGGTACCTATATTTTTTTTTAACACACCAGATGCTGGAGTTGAAAATAATAGAATGAACACACATGGGCAAAACCATGATGAATTACTGGGGAGGTAAATTTCATGTAAAAATAAATACATTTTAACTTGGGCCTTGACAAATAAATTAGGAGACCAGATTCATTTTTATGAGAAACAGCAAATATTACCATGCAGCCTCCTTTTACCTCTGCTCCCCTCACAGGGACAGATGCAATCTATCAGCAATGTATTTCTTGTATGTGCAGGGTTAAAATGATTCTGCAGGGTAACCATACCCACAGTTTATACTTACAGTCATTAGAAGGTGGTGCAGGCAGTCCCACCTACCCACGTGATTATTTTACACACACGTGTGTGGCAACCCTGCCGTTGAGAGAGCAGGACAGACATTTCCCGCTCCCTGCCCAGCACAAACCCCATCCTGGCACACCCAAATCCCACCCCCACCCGCCTCGTCCCGATCGTTTCGCCAAAAGCAGGACTGTCGCCCTAAAATCGAGACAGTTGGGGGGTATGCTGGTGGGCACAACTGTCTTGTTGTGGTTCATTGTGAATAGTGTTTCACTGTGAGGTGTCACATTTTCTATGTAAATGATCATTAGTCAGCTTGTATTCAGTCTTGCTATTGTTAGTGGTGTTGCTAAGCAACATCTGGACCATGCTCATGTTTGGCCAGTTGCTAGGCAACAAGTATGAAACATGAACATACAATGTGGGGCAGTCTCCAGCGACACTGAATTATCTGAAAAACTGCATCCGATAGTCATCAGGGGTAGGCAACCTGCAGCTCTCAAACACCAAATCCCAGCATGCTTTAACAGTTGGTACCTGGCACAGCATGATGGGATGTGTTGGTTCACAACATCAGGAGAGCAAATAGGTTGCCTACCCCTGGTCTAAATAGATTTTTGCGAATTTTTTTTAATTTGACAAACATCCTGATGTCATAAAGGACTTCAAATGTGTACTAACACTTCATAGCATTCATATCTCTGTATAGGGCCACCTTGCAGTCAACCATAGTATTGCAGCAAGGTTTATGGTAAGAGTTAGTAAAACGACCCACAGAATTTGGCGAACCCACACAGCACTGGGGACTGAGCTTAAAAAAAAAAAAAACACACACACACACACACCCTTTATTACGTAACAGTAGGAAAACCAAAATACTAAAATTTTTTACAAAATGTGTTTATTAAATTAAGACTGAGGGTTTAAATATCCCATAGATCTCACTTATCATAATGGTTCTGGGTATCATACAAATTTTAACACAATAGACAAGAGTCAAATACAATTTCAACAAAATAAAAACTGGTAAAGAGGACATTCGCTGCAGTATGGAAGTCCATGCTCCTCTGAAAGCAAAAGCACTAGAATCAGTCACATGGATTTTTATGCATGTTTACGCTTGTGCTTTCTCTTCCTCTCACACAGTTTAATACTCTATTCCAAGACACAGAAGTGTGATACATAGAGTTCCTTAACAGCTGAAGTCCTAAGGCATTTGTATTGCATTCATTTTGTTCATATTCTGAACATGTTTCTAGAATAATTCAAAATTAGAATGCAGTCTAATATTTATCATGCATCGATCTAACCAGGGATAATGTATAAACACTTTTGCTGCTTTAATATCAGAAAAAAAATATAATAGTCCGTATCAAGAGCCTGAGGCGGCTCTAATGATATAAATAATAATGTGAATAGAACATAAAAGATGTTCTAAAAAAGGAAACTTACAATTCAAATTAATTAGATGACAGGGAGAAAGAATTGCTATAAAACTAGAGAAACTGGGTTAAAAACAGTTTTTTTGTTTTTATTTTAAAATGCTGAGTTTTAAGTGGAGAGTGAACAACTGTAATGAATACTAAACTATTTAGCTGTTCCTGTTTAGATTGGACACACTCCTAAATACACAAATACAAATTCTAAAACATATTTATTTTAATAAAACATAAAAATCAATGGAGGTTCAAATGAAGCGAAATATTTTAAATATAGTCTATAGAAAAGTGAATGAAGAGATGAAAATCAGTGTGATACGAACAATGGATAGCTTAATATTGCGCCATTCCATTAATACAAATACATTTCCATTGCACAATTGTAATAATCCGCTAACTACCTTCTGAATAATGTTTGAAATAAATGCACCTTAACGATAAAGTGCTCATGTAGGTAGGTATAGGATTATATCAGAGTTAACTGACATGTCAGTACAATATGAAAAAATCATACCAAGTACTTGACATATCAAGCGTTGATATCCGAGATATTGCACTCCCCCCTTAATAAAGTGCCTGTGCTTTAAGTGCTGTGCAAATTAAGCTTGTTTTACAAGTATATTCCAGATTCAAAGCCTAACCAGACACCGATTATTTATAGATTTTTTTTCATTAATGGCAGCAGTATTGGCAACACTGGCATGCCAAGGTTGCTCTCTCCAACCATTTCCCTCTTTCACTGGGATCCCCCAGTGACCTGATCTCTCTCCCTCCTTGTTCAGTGTTGGTTGTCTAGTTTTGCTCGTGCCAACAGGTTTATTGTCAGGGCTTCCTCTTTTCTATGCAGTGGTGTTTGTAGTCTGAGACTGCCACTGTACACATCAGAAACACACTAGAAACAGAAGCCAGGGGAAGAAAAGGGAGAAAGAAACCTTTCAAAGCCTGAAACCGAATAATCAATCGTGAGCAGAACCAGACTATTGATTTCAAAACTGTCTGGAAGAGAGAAGGTGGGACACCAGAGCACTGGGGAAGCCCGTGGGAGTATGGCGCAATGAGAGAGAGACTGAGGGCCTTAAATGGAGAGAGAATAATATGGGAGACCAATACAGTGGGGGACCCAGTAGGAGGAGAGAATCAAGCCGAGACAGTATCTGGGAGCAAAATAAAGAAAAATAAAAAAAAAAATATGGAAAAATAACCCACGCAAACCATAGGAAGTAGAGGAGCTAAAAAGGGAGGAGACTGCCATCAATCATAGAAATAGGCAGGAGACAACAGCCAAAGCAAATCTCCAGTCGAAACTGGAAAATTCCATCAATATGTTTTTGTACAATAAAAGGTAGTTAAGGTCTTGAGAGAGCTCTTTGCTCCTATACATCATGAGATCCTGACCCTTATTAGTGTAAGTTAATATAATCTGGTTCAGATCCAACCTATAAAAAGGTTTCTCATTACCTAGGTGTCACACAAGTGACGTTAGTTGTAACTGAACCAGATTATATACATTTACACTAATAAGGGTCAGGATTTCTAATTACCGATAGATTACACATGGTGTCTTTGCTTTCCATGCCCTTTTGCACCTCTCTTTCTTCAGGTGTTCACATTATTACACACATCTGTGGTTTGATTTCTTCTCTTGTGTGGATTGTATTTGTTGTTGCAGATACTTGGTGAGAAGTTCATTACAATATCCTTGTTACAAATATATTTGATGAGAAAAAATGTTGATGTATTAAATACTTTTCTTTTACCCGCTGTTTGTATGTGTATTAGATCGATCTCTCTCTCTCCTGAAGCTGATCGAATACTTTTTCCTTATTAAGGATAAACTATTGTTTTGTTTTTCTCAATTTTACTGCCATTTATACATGCATTAAAAAAGTGCTCTAACACTTTACTTTCTTTCATATAACGGATTCAGACAATTGCCTAAATTTTATTTGAAATGCTGACAAGTTTCTGTATAAACTGTACTAATCTTAAGGACTACCTGCTCTTGGAAAACCCATTAAAATCTACCAATCCTGAGAACCTAGAGCTCTGACACTCTCTATGTTGATATAATGGCAACCATAAATAACATTTTCCAGGGAAAGAATTTTAAAACTTCATCTTTTTAAAAATGTCACAGATGAAGCAAACTACATATCTGTACCTTGTTTGTCAATGTATGCCACTACCGACCTGTCAGATTTAATCAATACATTTCTTTTGAAGACAAAAAAAAAAACACTATCACCGGGATAATGTCCATCACTGCTGTCATCAATCCCAGGACATTCATGCTGTGCTGATATTTTTTTTAGATTTTATTCTATTATTTCTTGAATTCAATTCAGTGTTCTCTCTGGAGACAGAACCACAGTAACCTTTGCTGTATCTAAGAGAACAGGATATTTTATTTGTGCAGACTGTTTTAAGCTTTTTATTTTCTCTGTTTCTTAGTCAGCCAAACTTTTTCAGAGCTTTTGTGTTGAAGGAATACAGGAACATGAAGATAGTTCTTAGAAGTTTTTAGCCACAGAGGTTTAAAACCTTAGGTCCAGAATGGCGTGAAAGGCTCCTGAAGTTTTTTGTACAAGTATCCTAAAGTGAAACAGTTTATCTTTTTAAGGGTTAAAAGCTCATTTACCGTGTTTCCCCGAAAATAAGCCCTACCCCAGAATACAGTAAGCCCTAGTGAATACCCCAGGACTTGAAGGCATGATGGGGATAAAAGCAGGACAGTTTATATAAATCTCTGTCAATGTTAATTAAAATAAGGCCTACCCCAAAAATAAGCCCTATGGTGTTTTTTTGGACCAAAAAAATAATAAGACAGTGTCTTATCGGGGGAAACACAGTATAACTGTCTTTTAAACAGTCAAATGTCAAACGTAACAGTTGTTGTGGTTGAAAAAAAGAGACATCCATCAAGTTCAACCTATTTTGGATCCCTGCAATCTAAAGCTGGCCATACACTATAAGATAAATTGTTCCAATCGAAAGATTTTTTCAAGAGTGGGTAAAACCATGTTAGTGATTGCATGCAGGGAGAATACTTTATTATTGCATTTTGCACACAGATACTGACCAGTGTTACCGTTACACTGTTATTAGACTTGGGCTGAAAACATCATCTCTCACCTGTAATACTGATTGCAATTAATTACATTTACCTCCCCTGCAATTCAACATGGTTTTGTCCACTCTTGAAAAAAATCTTTAGATTGGAACAATTTATCTTATAGCGTATGGCCAGCTTAAATCTTATAACTGAAGAAGCATCAACCAATCTGGTTCAATCTGTAAAAGATACCTCCTGAGTATAAGGACCATAAATAAATCCCCCTGGATCCTCCAAATATCCTTAATTTAATTACCAATCATAACATACCATCTGCTTGAAAAAAAATTGTCTAACCTTTCCTTAAATATATTTCCTTAAATATATAATCTGCCATCACAACCTTCCCTGGTAGTAAATTCCACATCTTTACTAGAAAAAAATAGAAATATTGGAGCTCTTTAAATTCTAGTCAAGTACAATTTATTAAAAACCAATAAAAACATTTTTATTAAAAAACCAATAGAGAGGAAGAAATGCACAAGCTTAATATTTTTTTTACATACAGTTTGGAAAACAATAATTGATCCTATTCCTCCTTATACTGTGTGAAAATTAACCCACTAATAAATATACAGATAATCTTATTTTTCAAGATCAAATTTTGATGTAAATATGGATTGAAAATATTAATCTTTGTTAGACTGTAGGTGGAGGCTTTTTAAGCAAATTGTATAGCAGTTGCAGAGACTCCAGTGGCAATAAAGTGGTATGAGCCGCAAGTCAGAATTTTGGAGATCCCAACCATGAAATGCTGACGCCCAATCCAACAACGTGCCTACCCCCATTAAGTGCAAGTGCATCGGCGGCTCTCCAAACAGCCAGCTCGTGGCTTCCATGAAGCGCTGCTAGAGCAATCCGCGGCACTACAGAATTCAGACGCGGGGCTCATAACAGCTAGAGTCTCAGCAACGGCTCAAAAATTTGTTAAAAAAGCCGCCACCAACAGTCCAACAAAGATTCTGACCATAAGTTCCTGGCTATATGGTCACACAAAATTGCGGTAAGATTTTACAGTATGGCTAAATCTACAAACATGATGCTTTGTTGGAAAAAAAAAAAAACTAAACTATTCTGATACATTGACTGTTATTTTTAATTATTTCAAATACTCTTATCCATTTTTCAAATTGGAACCATAAGACATGAATCCTTTTCAGTCCATATCTACATTGGTCAAAATAGGATTATCTGTATATTGATTAGTGAGTTAATTTTCACTACTGCAGACCCAATATAAGGAGAAATAGGGACAATTATTGCTTCCCAAACTGTATGTAAAAAAATATTAAGCGTGTGCATTTCACTATTTGTTTTTTTTATTTATAATTCATGTTTTTAATAAATAGTATTTTACAAGAATTTGAACCACTCCAATATTTCTACTATTGGCTTTGCAGGTGTTAAGTCACCCCTATCCGTGAGCGGATATAAATTCAGGCCATTTTGCACTGTTCAAGTGATTTCAGTTGAGCGCTAGAATCTCTTTTCTTTAATTCCACATCTTGCCTGTCCTTAGAATAGAGAACCCCTACATTTGTTGGTTGTGAAACTTTCTTTCCTCTAATCTTAGTGGGTGGCAGTGTGTCCTTTGTATTATTATTAATGTTTGTTTATAAGGTGCCACATAGTTTCCGTAGCGCTTTACATGGCGACACAGTACTTGGGGTACAATATACCCAAAAGTGTTCTTATTACTGGGCCAAAACATTTTTGCATATAGTAATATATCCTCTTGGATTATTCATTTCTAAAATAAAGCATACATAAACTAGATAGCCACTCTTTATGGAGTGGTGCCCAGAACCGCTGTATTCTAGTTACCAATAGTTTGGCAAAATGATTATGTTATGCCCCTTTTAGTCAGGCTAATATTTTATTGGTCCTTGCGGCTGTGCTGAATGACATTGTTTTTGTTGCCTAAATGCAAAATCTTACTTTTATCTATGTTGAACCTCATCTTTCATATGACCACCCAATATTGCAGTCTATTTTGTAGAGAATCTTAGACTGAATATTTTTACTTTGCATATTTTAGTGTCATCAGCAAAAACTGGAACATTTGCTCTCTAAGCTGCCTCAAGGTCATTTATAAGATAAGATATATTAAAAAGACCCAGTCCCCTTACTTTGATGACCAATCTGATGTGTTGGTCAACAAATCTACTGCATTACCATTGTCTAGGTTCTCACTTCTTCATAAACGCTAATTTGATTAGTTTCACATGACCTATCCGTCAAATACATACAGATTCCTATTATCATCACATTGACGCATGTTTTATTACATTCTTTGTAGATCTGGAAGGACTCCTCAATGTCTTAAGAGTTAAACAATTTAAATGCACAAGTCTTCCTTTTCTTCTAGTACTCATGTGTCTGCAATATTTTCTTCCCATGTAAGTTTTTCTGTCTGCTGCCACCAGTAAAATGGTCCGGTCTTCTGTGGCAATCTAGTGAGAATTTCTTGTCATTCGGACTGAAATTTGTTCCTTTTGGCCTCAAAGAAAAAACTTGAACTTGAAGAATTACATAATTTTCTCAAGACACTATGTTCGAGATAGGATTGCATGGAGGTGCGTTTAGAAATACCCACTTTGTCTTAAGGTAACCAATTTGGTTTTCCCCCAGATGTATTAGAAAACATGTTGTCAAGCTCAGGGCCAAATACATAATTCCTTTTAAAGGGTAAAGACAACAATCAGACGGGCTGTCTGCCATCCATGGAATTAAATTCTTAATACTATTGCAGTTACGGCAGCAGTAGCAGCCGAAGGTCTCAATGTTGATCTCAATCAGGTATGTTTCTTTTTGAGATCTGTTTCACTTTTTCTATCCATAGTGTCAATAACTGCACTGGCATCTTCAAGCCTGAGAGTAGTTTCTTCAAGAAAGTCTGGCACCTTAGGGAGGGGTCTTCCCATTTTCTAACTGCTGAAATAATATCATGGAGGACATAAGATAACAGAAAATACAGACAATAAGTCTTGTAGTTGCATATCCTGCTTGGTTTCTTGAATATTAAGAAACTTCTGAATAAGTCAGAGTAGATTATCAACCAAATCAGAGCTAAAATTAGCGTTTTCACAAGGCCCTGCAGACTAACATTCTGATGCTGAGGAATTCTCTGAGGGCTGTCTAATCTCTCCTGCTTCTGATTCTTCATAGTTATTCGAAATAACTGCTATTGATCTTTTATCTGACATTTTCCTGAGATCCTCTTTAGTGACAAATGTCACTGCCAGAGCGCTCCTTAAATGTTAATGTTAATTCCGCCATTTGTGCAGAAGGTTGTTGTGTCTCACATTCCAAGTATCTCACAATAAGATGCAGATACATTGTCTGTAAAGTTTGTTGTCGCTAATTGCAGATTTTCTTATATTTAGGTCTGGTATATCCAAAAATGTTTTCCTTAGTGGCAACAGAGGGAGATTAGGTCAGGGAGATTAACATGAAGGGAATAATAGTGAGAAGCCCTGGAGCAATTGAGGAGGGAAACACTGGGAAGTTCCACAAGATAGACAGGGAGGTGGTGGAAAGAAGGAATGCTATTAATTACTGTATCTGCATGCATTCCTACATAGAAGCTGTGGGTAGCAATGTGACAGTAAGGGAACATGTCAACTTAGACAGTCCCCAGATGAATGAGAGGGAAGTGATCCCACAGGAGAGACTGGTCTATGATCTAGTAGACAGTCAGGCAAGATTTTAGAGTGGATTGTCAGTCTTTTTCAGCAGTTTCTTTTCCTCAAGCAAAGCAGTGATAAATCATAGGATCACACAATAGTAATGTGGTGGATACAATGGCCTGTGGAATGCAAATTCAGTACAGAGGTAAAATATTTAGTTAGGGTAGAGTAAAGTGTTCCTTAACAGATTTAATTACCAAGTCGGGCAAGGTGGGTTAGACCAGGGGTGTTACTAGAACTTTGTGGGCCCTATAGCAGAATTTTTAATGGCCAGAAGCTCTTCCACTATGTGAGAAGGAAGGGGAGAGGAGGGCAAGTTAATTGTATGGTAAGCACAAGATTCAGCCCTTACAAACAATCCAGACTTGTGATTGTCACTGTGAAAAACTTAGGGTAAAGTCTGTCTAGCATAACTACATGCATCAGACAGAATGCAAGCGGAGAATCTGCATCACATCTGGATCCTGTCTAGCATGGTACAGGAACTATAGAGCACCTGGCTACCCATTGTCATATTAAAAATAGTCTAAGAAGCAGAAACTGAGTGGAAAGAGGCACTTAACACAAAAGTCTTAGAATCTACTACTAAAAAAAGTACCAGAATTCACGACCCTTCAGCAGTACCAACATCATATTGTACGGCCCTAGTCCCTAAAGAGATGCAGATGCAAGGTTGATAATAGAGTTGGTTAATTACATATAAATAAGACAATGTCAGAAAACTCACTATGGAGTGGTGTTCTCTCCTATAAAAAAAAAAAAAAAAAAAAAAACATACAAAATTTCCAATGGTACAGTATGCCAATGAAGCAGTTAAGTCACTAAGATATATAATGAATCCTTTAAATGTTTGGGCCTAGTGTTTGATCATTATAATGTAGATACTGGTCTAAGCATACAAAACGTTGGTTAAAATGTGTAGAGAAACACTGAAATCAATTCTAGAATACCAATAATCTATTAACACACTGCATATTTCTTTTATTTGCTCTTATATGTGGTAAGCACATAGTGGCAGTTTCCGCTTTTGTAAGTTGCTGCTTATAGTGAAGGGTTGAGATATACAGAATTGAAAAGTGCAAATTTATTAAATGGAATAATTTATTGGTATCAAGATCTAAAGATGCTGTAGTATACTCTTTTTAATTGATATGATATTGCAAGTCAAAATCCATTAATTGCAGGCAACACATGAGAATATAAAACATGCATATATTAATACATAACCAACACCCTTACAGAAATGAGAAAGCTTAAAATATGAAAATACTTTTATTGAAATTCTTAATAAGTGAAATGAATAGAAATGGATAGACCAAAACCAAACAGTAAAAGCATGGGACCCGATTCTGGAGTTTTTGACGGCCGCAGCGTGCGGCCACCAGGTTCTCAAAATTCAGAGATGTGGGAAAATGCAGCTCTGAATTGAGCGCAGGGAGAGGGGCACACCTCATTTCCCTCACCTGCGCTCTAAGCTGAGGAGCCCAGAGGATCCGGACGCTCCAACAACCGCTGCAGTCATAAAGTCTTTTATGAATCTTTTATAATAAAATTTAAAATTTTTTTTTTATTAATTGGGCAGGTAATTGTCCATACCCACTTCTAAGGACAGTTAATACCATGTCAGGACATAGTGTAACCTGCGCTAGTAATTAGCAGGGCTAAGCCATGCCAATAGAAGTACATGCAATTAGCACTCACAAGTAAACACAAAAAAGCAAAAACAGCAGTTAAACTGTATACCACATGATATACGTAAAGAGAAATAATATTTTTAAATTGTAATAAGAATAGAAAAAAAATTCTTACCAGTCCATCACAGTTGCTTATTGCAACAGAAGCATTCGGCAGATCTGTTATATCACCAACATATAGACAATTTCTATGCATTGGCTGTATTTCATCCACAACAGAATCTTCCTCCCATTCTATTGTAGCTCCAGGTGCAATTAGTTTTGAATTCAATTTTAACCTCAGATGAAATTTCTTGCCAAAAACAGTAATATTATAATAAATGTTATTATCAATAGTCCCATCACTGGTTTCCGCAACGTCTCTTTGAAAGCGCATTTTTTGTCTTTTTGAAATGGAGTTAGATAGAAAGTTTCCATCTGAATCTGTACTGATTGGCGTTACAAGACTGTATTCTTCAATCTTCTGCAAAAGAGAATCTATAAAATAGAAAATAAACTTATAAAATATTTGAGAATATAGGATAATGACAAATAAAAGAGTCACTATTCATTTTTCTATGGTGCTGTAATGTTTATGAATACATATTATGTTACAAATGCTAATTAACAACATATGCCTTTTTATTAAATGGAAAACTAACTGTTTAAGCCTGCCATACAGTGTACAGAGTCTCTCAACTTATACAATCTTATTTTAATACAGGAATTATTAGCCAATTAATAGGTACATGCTAAAAAATTCCAAGTCCCTGAAAAAACTGCCAGAAAGCTGGGTAAACAATAAAATGGCAGTGGCAACAGAACATTTTACTTTGGGGGGAAAAGGGTAGTCCCCCTTCTCCCCCGCCCCCACTAGTCAATGCGCCCCCCCTTAGGCTTACCCGATCTACCAGAGGAGCTGCAGCGCCTGTGACTTGCTGACTACACTCTGTAGGAAAAGCAATGGCAGACACCCCTGTGCTCTGTTCCATTCTAATAGGATGAGCACAGGATTTATTGGCCAATTTTAATGTTAGCCCAGTACTATAATGCTCCCAATTACAGTAACTAAGGCGGATGTGGAGTAAAAATCTACCAAAATTCATTAACCTTTGGGCAAACTCTTCTACAGGAATAGAAGAAAGACAGACTCTTCTACAGGAATAGTAATTTAGTAGTCTTTCTTGATTTTAAGTTTGTTTAACCCCTTTAAGACGCAGCCTATTTGGTCCCTAAAGACACAGCCCTATTTTGCACATCTGACATGTTACACTTTATGTGGTAATAACTTTTTAATGCTTTAACGTATCCAACTGATTCTGAGATTGTTTTTTCGTGACACATTGTACTTTAAGTTAGTGGTAAATTTTGGTTGATACGG
>JABWIB010000374.1:44850-55976 GCA_016617825.1 Platyplectrum ornatum
AATAGCCTGTTTGTGAAAAATAAGCACAAGATCTGTGCTTATTATTAGAAGCCTGACAGATCTGTAAGATCTGTCAGGCTTCTGTCCCTTTAACAGCAGCGATCGGCTAGTCATGAATGACTAGCCANNCNCNGCTGTTGCCGGGGACAGGACCACTAATTTTGGTCTTCCCCGGCTTCCTTCCGACTGTGCCGTACATGTACGGCGCAGGGTCGGAAGGGGTTAAAAATCATAACAAATTAGTAGTACCTACAATGACTGGTCTAGTAACAAAATCAAACCTCCTTAAAATGTGGCATATCAATAAAACATCTTCAGAATTTGGAAATTAGTTACCTATATGAATACATAGATTATGCAGCATTACATTAGTTAGCTACATAAATATAATACAACATTAAAAAAAACACAGCTTAGTTTAAAATAATTAACATTTCAGGAAAATAGGAAATATAGATGCTTTATTCATAAGTGTACAATATGTTCCATATATATATTGTACAAGGACCTATTCTGAGATTCTTCTCTTTAGTACGAGGGCCTAAATTTACTAAGCAGGGACATAAAAAGTGGGGATGTTGCTCATAGCAATCAGATTTGAGCTCACATTCTCCAGTATATAAAATGAAACTTGAGAGCTTGAATCCGATTGGGTAACATCCCCACTTTTCAATCTCCCAGTTTAGTAAATTCAGGCCCAGGTCTGTTTTTATTGTTTTAGTATGACTATCTGGGTTTCCAGCCTTCATACTGTGGTCTGAAAACACAGAGATTCCTTATTTAATAATTAATTCATCATCAAGACTTATGAATCAAACTACAAATTCAATTCAAATCGCATTTACACACATGTAGCTGGTATGAGAAACTTCACTGGACAATTATATTAAAAATAAAATTATTTCTAAGGGCTTACATCAGGGGTGGGCAAAGTGTGGCCCTCCAGGTGTTGTCAAACTACACGTCCCAGCATGCTTTGCCTGCATAGATATAGTGGATACCTGGCAAAGCATGCTGGGTGGTGTAGTTTGACAACACCTTTAGGTACACTTGCAAAGATTTTAACCCCTTCCCACCCTGCGCTGGTGCAGCGGGGAGGTTTGTAATCGCGAGCCGCCATACATTTACGGCTGCTCTGTCAACTGTCACCCTGCAATGTCGCTGGGAGACAGAATAGTGATGGCAGCTGCCAATTGTGGCTTTATAGTAACTGAAGACTGACAGATCTATCAGTCTCCTAGTATTAAGCACAGATCTAGTGCTTATTTTCAACAAACAAAAAAAATAAAAATAAAAACAGGGAAATTTTACAATTTTACCCTCACTTTAATTTAATTCCTGTTAAACACCTGAAGGGTTAATAAACATCCAAAATACAGTTTTGGATACTCTGAGTTTTTTAAATGGGGTAATTTATGGGTGTGTCTAACAAAACAGGTGGCTCAAAACCACATCAAATGTGAACTGGTCCCTTAATTATTGAAACTTAAAAATTTTCTTAAAAGTGTAAAAATTTCTACCAAGTTTATGAGCCTCCCTTCATTCTTAAAAAAGGAGTTTTTTTAAAAAAAAAAATGATGGCAACAGGAAGACCTATGGTAATTATTAACTATTTTGCATGGTATGACCATCTGTCGTACAAGCAGAAAATGTAACATTTGAAAATGTCGAAATTTGCCACTAAATTACGTGCCACAAAAAAAAAAAATTCACAGTTATCAGGATAGGTAAAAGCATTAAAAAGTGATTACCACATAAAGTTACACATCAGATTTGGAAAACCAGATAGACCGCATCATTAAAGGGGTTGAAGAAATTCAGCAGGGAGGTTGTTTCAGACATGTTGGAGAAGTAACCACAGATTTTCTATGTAGGCTTGCCCAAAATCTTCTGGAACTATATGTAAGACAAAGACCTAATCCAGAGTTTTGTGCAGAAAGTAGCCGCATATTCCAGGAGATTCAAAGGTTATCTAGGCACCTCTGAATCACACATAGCAAAGAGAGGCACTGTAATGCCCCTCTTCCCTGCTTTAAGTGTAGCTGTAAACAGTAGCAGTAGCCTCTGCACTTTTTGCTTTCACTGATCATGCTTTACATTCATAAAAAGCCGGCATAGTACTTAAGTATATTTTTTTTTTCATACACGTTTTTTCTTTATAGCCAGTGGTTGGTTCCAAATTTACTCTGAAGTGGGGAAAGAAAAAAAAGAAAAATAAAGTCCAGTCATACAACTTATATAGTTATGAACTAACAATTTAGAAAACCTTGTCAGGGCTCAACAAATACCAGTCGAATAGAGACTAGAAATTGGGACATGGCAACCTGAAAATTACTTCAAAAAGGAAACCACAGGTAAGGTCACCCTCTGTTATCCTCCTACCTCCACTGAAACTATAGGGACAGGAACACGATACTGGATTTCCCTGTAGTGAGCGAAAGGGTGAAAAAGAGAGAGCGCGAGTGAGCGAGATCAGCAGCCGCAGGGGATCACAATCCGTGTAGCCAGAATTTTTTTTTTATATATATATATATATATATCTTTAAATGTGTATATACATACAAAAAAGGGGGGGTGGCATTCTAAGCCATTTATGAAAATAGCTCATCCATCTTGGAAGGCCAATGTATATATAAAAAAAAAATAAGAGTTTTTACAATCAAGATTAATCATAATCATAGCTAGAAGTTGCAAAGTTTTAGTTATATTGAAATGCTTTCTTTTGGAATAACATAAAACAAAAAGATCTAGATATAAAACAAACACAAATAAAACGTGTGACTCACCACCACCTGCAGTAAAAGACCACCCACCATCACTACTGGCCCACGTTGCTAACAGCCCAAGAAAATCTGTAAACAGTTTCGGCTAAACAGCAGGGTGTTGCAAATTGTGAAAATATAAACAAACTTTACACCAGGAGAGCTGTATGCTCCTCATAGTTTATGTGAACAGAAAGCCTGTAGACATTTGTAGGTAACATTTATTTGTATGAGTATGCATATACTGTATGCTCATATATACACCGTCAATTTAAAATGAAATTACCAAAAGTGAAGAGGTGCCTTCCCCAAGTGCTATCCATTCAGCATATCTTAATGAACAGGCCTATACATGAGGCTGCATGTGCTAGCATGACTAATATGTTTGGAACTGTGAAGCCATTGTGGAAGGGACCATTTACCAACGATAATATGTATAATTTGTAGTCATTTTCCTTAATCCAAAACACATCATGCAAATACAAGGATGTCCCCAAGTCCCTATCCTTTGTTAGTATAAAAAGATTGGAGCCAGGCACCTCAGAGGGCCTATTCACTAGCAGTAAATAAATCGGAGATGAGCCCATTAAATCAAGCTCCTGTATGTTTGCAGTGAAGCTTCACCTATTGATGTAACTGAAAGAAAAAAATGAAATAAAAATTAATTTTCCATGCCCAGGGTCTCACACAGTTAGTGGAAATACTGAGAACTCTTTCAAAACAGGTACCTGGAGAAAAAATGTAAAACAGTCAGGCATAGGCAAGGGGTCAATCTATTTTAAATGCTATCCCAAAAAGAGGTGGTGGGAATCTACAGGATGACAGGAAACAGCAGAAGGATGATTCATCCCAGACAACCAAAATTAGATGAGTACAGAAGACCACCCCCATGCTATGGCCTTCTATTCTAGGCCAGGGATGACCAGAAGTAGGCATTGCGTGTGCCACTAGATAATAGTGTCCAATAGCCGGAAGGTTCAGACCCTCTCCTTGTGTCGACTGATGTAAATCAAACTTTAGGAAAGGACCATTCAAAATAAACCTATTTAGATGAAACTATAAAGACTTAAAGCAGGAGGAACATGAACAGGCCTGAAAAGAAAAATCAGTAGACGAGGCAGGACGTTTATTTTGATAGGGTTGATCTGTTCAATCCAAGAGATGAACATGGGGTACCATCCCTGAAGATTAAAATTTGAGAAAGGAGTTATAGGTAATTCGCGAAATAGAGTTGCGCATACGTTTTGGTATTATTATAATCCAAAGATTCCACTTAAGGAAATAATTGCATTAAAGATTTAAAAACGGAGGGGGACAAATGGAAATCAAGGACCTCAAATTTTAAAAAGGTGATGAATTTTATAACAAGAATGTTAACCATAGATGGTCAATTTCTGAAGCATTACTGAAGGGAACATAATCTGCATAAAGCGCTGTCATGATCATTAACTCCACCCGACAAAAAGCAAGTGATTCTATGATAAGCACAACGATAAGTGGGAAAGAGGTCAACCCTGCCTAGTACCGGTCTAGATATTAAAGGGAGTAGACGCAATCCCATTAACAATCACCATAGCAGTTGGATAATCATTGAATGCTAACATACCACGCAAAAAACGGCAAATGAAAAAATTGAAAGGCAAAAAAATAAAAATAAATAACTTTTTCCGCATCAATCACCATGAGGAGCAATGGAAATTCCTGAATTTAACAGAGTGGAAAAGATCTACAGCATGATTATAAAAACACCCGTGAATGCCTACATTCAGAAGCAAAATAGGGCTATAATTTGCTCGAAAGCAGTGTTCCCTACCCAGTTTGGAGAGGACAATGTTAGCCATGGTAGTAGAAGATAACATCCTATCATCATCTGTAATAGAAGGAAGGTGAAGTGAGGTCAGATACTCCTCCAATGTAGTTTAGCCATAGTCTGTCGTAGCTAAATTATAGAAGTCACAATAATAATCCAAGGTGGCCCATGCCATATCCACAGGATGATAAATAGGGGCGGAGGAGGGGGAATATTTAAGGACATTAAAGCAAACCAGAAGGCCAGGCAGTGGCGCAACGTGTTAGCCAAAAGTAGGTCCAACTTGTAAACCTTATCAATACAATTTTGCTTCAAGCGAATGAATTTTGTAGCCACCCAATGCATCATGAGTATTACTTTAAATGGAGATTGTTGAAACTGGGCACTCTAGAAATTTGTTCAAAACATGCCAACATAAAGCTGGCACCCTTCTGCAAAGCAAAAGTGTAGTGTAGAAGGTACCAAGTCTTGGAATAACTGCAAAGACTCCTCCTGAAGAAACTGACTCCAAGCTAGTAAGTAAGTAGAAGTATCCGATCTTTAATTTGGAAATAATGGAACCTGGACTATAACATCATATGGTCCGGCAGCACAAGAAAAACAGATCCGCAGTTCCCTGTGCACTCTATCAAAGAGGTGGTCAGTGTCCGTGGTCTCAGGGTATATATGGCAGAAAAGCTCAGAGGCAAGCCAAGAGAGAAGAGTTGGAGACAGATTCACAGATGTTATTTCTATAGGACCTAGAAGGGAGGTCTTTCTGACTGTATTTAAGAACGTCAATTTCAGAACATTGCAGATCTGATTGGAGAAGTCGTTACTCTTGGTTGCTTGCAAACTGCACAGGTTCCTGTTGGAAAGTGAGGAGAGTCGGGAGAGGCACAAGAGGTCAAGTTTATAAAAAAAAAAAAAAAAAAAAGGAGGCAGTAGGACCCACAGAGGTTGTTTAGACTAGTTTTTTTTAGTGTGTTTATGAAAACAGTGTGGAAAAAAAAACACAACAGGAAGAGGGTAAAAAAAATTCCTGTGCAATAGATATCTTTTGGAGTACTAAGCAGGGAAATTGAAAAGTGGGGATGTTGCGCATAGCAACCAGATTCTCCAGTATGTCAAGTCTGATTGGTTGCTATGGGCAGCATCAAAAATTCAAATCCCTCTGCTTGAATTGAATTTTGTGTCTTTGTAGCCATCAGTAGAATGAGACTGGAATACCCACACTCCTGCTAAGATGTTGGGACTTGCCGTTCGCGGGATTGAGAGCATAAAAAGCTTAAGCAATGTAGGGTAATGATCCCTGTATGGGGAGGAAGAGTGGGGAGCCAAGATAAAAAGCTGCAATAGTATGACAGGGGCAGGAGGGTATTTCACTGTAGATGCCAGTACACGGAGTAGTCCATTTACATGGCAGCAGGCGGTCCCCACAGGCCGCAACTCATGAAGGAGGCTCAAATCTGGGCAAGTCGGGTAACAGGCTGCAGTCGGTAGTCAGGGGAGTCCCACAAGATCCTTCATGTGAACAGTAGCCAGTACAGAAAAGTCAGCAGCCATTTTTTACTGTTCTTCTCACAGAGATCGTCCATCATCTTGGGGGCACAACGTGGTAGATGGCAAGTGGCAGACCTACTTGTCCGTAGAAAGCCATTCACAAAATAGTCACCAAGCTGATTGCAAGAAGCTTGCAGTAGGTGGAGCAGAAGCACCCAATGCATCATCCCCTTACCTCATAGCAGACCACCAAGAAAACCTAGTCCATACAGTGCCCCCACCAGAGTTGAAGGAAGGCATGAGAGCCTTCAGGAAAGTGAAAAAACAGATGGGAAACTGGGACCTTGAACCTTCCCACCAAGGTGTCTAGAGATGAAAGAGGGAGCCAAAAGGCTCAGCGAGGCCATTTAGCCAAGCAAGCCTCGCACTACAGCAGCTCCAGCCCCAAGAAATTACAAGTGATGAACAAGTGAGCCAAATTGCAGCACTGCAATCATCTCACCCACCAGTTGGCTCAATAGAACATTTTGTTTCTCTGTTGCTGCTGCCTCTCCATTTAATCCCAAACTCATTCTCCGTAGGTCACAGTGGATTTGGTGATTGCATGACTCGCACTTGAATTCTATTCATGGGATCTAAATACAGTTTAAGGTATCAATATTGAGGCAAGGAGCTTCAGGTTTAACAGATGGAGGTTGGGGCTGGCCATCACAGGTAGGTGCAGCTGGACGACTTGTACATGAAGGTGTTTTTTGAGGAGTAAATTCCAAAGTGATGACATGTTCCGTTTCCAGTTTTACTGTTTCTGTTGGTGGTGATGGCAGATAAGTGGCACTCTGACAAACATAAGGTGGGCCTACTTTTAAATGGCAAACTTTTTTTGGTTAACTATGTTAATTAGTAATACTTTTACGTTTTGTGACAAAAACATTATTAATGAATATTATTAATCGCTCCTGGAATAAAAGTATAAGGGAGCCACCATCAGTCCTGGCTGCTGACCTATGCTCCTCAGATATTCTCTCCCTCAACCTCCTTTTTATTTCAGAGAAGGATTTGTGTCAATTGCGCTAGTAGAACAATAGATGATGAGCGCGATATCAAATAACTTATCAAATTAATATATTGGATAGAATCACTGGTAGTTCATGGAGATTGCCAATACTTGCAAATAAATACAAAACTAGAAAAAAAAAAAAAAAAAAAAAAAAAAAAAAAAAAGGGAGTAAACAGCCATGTTAAATTCCAAATATTATATTCCAAAAAACAGTAATTCATAATTAAAATGTTTTTTTTTCCTCTTAAAAACAGGGGGAATTTTTTGAAAGTAAAGAGATAAAGTATTTAACCAATATCAAGTTAGGTACACCAAGTTCAACGAGTGGTAGAAAATTTACATTTATTAAATAAAATTGTTACATGGACATATATATAAAAAAAGGTTCATATACACTTGGCACACATAAGCATCAAAAGTGCAATACTATAAAATGGTTTGTCAAGGTGGACACACATGGACGAGTATGTGAATCTATTTTTCTTTTAAGTTAGTAGAAATTGTTAACTTAAGTGTGGTTGAAAATTGTAACACATGTACACTACAAGCTGTTGTCCCAGTCATCCTCATGACATGGATAGGTGTCAGTCAGACGATCATTCGCTTAATGGAAGCAGCACAAGAGCCGATGCTAGAGCCAAGGAAGTCCATTATAAACACCAAAGTTCCTCACACACTGGCAGATTGTTTTATAAAGGGTAATGTATACAGATTTGTGTAGTAAGCCACATGACAATTAGATTTGTTCCACAGGAGATATGACTTGCAGCATGTTGTCCCCACAGATTATGTGATCCACACCTTCAATAGCGTGTCTGTGCACCGCTGAGCTCATCTACTCCACCTATCGCGAGGCTCTGCTGGGCGTGCTGCAGTTGTTGTGTCGCTCACACCCTGTTGTTGTTCCTGTGCTAAGTGGCCATCCCCACAAAAGCACAAAGCTTATGTTGGTAAAATAGACTTTAATAAGACCAGAATTTAATATTGCAAAGCGTTTCGCCCCTATACGTGGGGCTTTTTCAAGCAATGTAACATGTTTCATCCATGAGAACATTTAAATAGTGTTGAACAGCTCATGAGGCTTCCTTTCCCTTGATTAGTGGGTGTTTGTTTCCAATATTTAAAGGTGTACACATCCAGAAATTAGAGTTCAATGTATCTCAAGAAGATATAAACTATCATTACATTATACCACATTGCATATGGTAATTCAATTTTTTTTAAAAAAAAATATTTGGAGCATAGTTTATGGAAACTGTCCCCTCCAATAACAGTAGGGGGAATACACTCAACCCCAAAGAGTTTAAGAGCATCTGTAGATCTTCCATGTTTCTCAAAAAAGTGTCGTGCGACACTAGTTTAAAATAAACCCTTTTCTACATTCCACCTATGTTCACGAAATCTGTCCTTCAAAAGGGTGGGTGGTTCTCCCCACATACTGTAGACCACAGACACAGATTGTGTAGGAGGTTTCACAATTGATAAAACATTTTATATCAAAAACACTTATCATTTGTTAGAGGTAATAGCAAATCAAGATGTCAAATATGTGGATTTATTATACTTCTAAAAACCATTTAGTTTTCGTTGTATCATCTTTATTTTGGGTAAATGGCTGGAAGCAAGGGTATTTTTTTTATAGATTTATTGTTTGCTATTGCCAACATCCACACTTGCAAATCTTATTGCTATCTCACAGTTTTGCAAATGTTTGCACTTCAGTATAATGTGCGTTTCAATGTTCACATGTTCACCATGCAAACTCCCTCACTCATGTTGTTCTCCGAATTTTTGTCCACAAACGTCATATTGTGAAACAGTTAATTGTAATGTGCATAGTTGTAAACAAAAAAAATGTAATCAAATAACCACAAAACTTACCTTTCTTTCCATTAGGAACTGCCTATGCAATGACCCTGAAAAATACTGTATCAAGCCGCCCCTTTGCTGCGTGTCATGCAGAGTATCAAGAAATTCAGCATGACAAAACACAACTTGTAAGCTGTGTAACTGGTAAACGACATTATTAAGCACACACACATACGTTAGGGACTAGCGCACATAACTTGCCATTGCTAAGGCAATTTCACGAAGTCAAACTTTGGTAAATTTCTCCATTACTATCAATAAGTCAACAATCTATATATCTATGCTTTCCTACAAAAATTTTGGAAAAACCTACCTGTCAAGTTCCTTCAAAATTGGCATTCAAGAATGCAAAGTATGGTCACATATTTATTCAAATATTGAAATTATTTCTCTTCCGCATTATCTGTATTTTTATCATCACTCTTATATTCCAACATTGTTTGTTTTTTTTTTTTTTACAAAAGATTAATTAATGAAGTACTTTTTTGTTTGTTTTTTGTTCTTTTTAAACATTACAATGCCATTTTAGAGGAGTGCGAACAAGACATTGCTAATCTGGGTAACAAATTGAAATCTTAATAGAAATTCAGAATTTTTAAGATCTATAATAGCCTTAAAAAGGGTAAAAAGTATGTGGATCTGATAATTAAATGGACAATTCTGGCAAGATAAATATAGTATTCTACAAACCATTTTCAAAGATTGCCCAACAAAGATGACATACATGAAAAGCACAACGTTTTAATAATTATTATGCTTTAGATTTAGAAAAGGCACAGGAGATTCTAGACTCTTATGGTATTAGAGACGACCACCAATCAAAGTACTGGATCCAGAATTATGCCAAATCTCAACATGCGGTGTGCATATATTGGGTGTAATGATCTAAGCATGTCCCAGCAATATGTTACGAAATCGCTCTTCTTGTGGACACAATGTTAAACGGAATGTCTAAACCCTTCTTCATAGGGGGCAGAGATCAGCATGTAGATTAACCACTGTTAATCCACCAGCTTTAGGTACTTCTGTGAAGATCTGCATGTATATGAGAGCAGATATCGCATGCAGAATTAAGGCTTAAGCCTTGTAGACATGTATTCAAAGTCCCGACCAGAGAGGGAAGGGACATGGGCGTTCACTTGCCTCTTCCTTGAAGATCGCTAAACCCACAATGTCTAACGTGAAATAGCACAGAAGTCTGGATCCAGCATATTGGGAGTATTTTTTGTTTTTTTAAAGGCCACTTTTAAGCAAAAGATCATCCATTCAGAATGCAAGAAGAAATTAAAATAATTTAACCCCTTCCGACCCTGGCCCATATATATACAGCGCAGGGCGAGGGTACATGTACAGCGCTCGTTTAACTGTCACTCCCGCGGCATTGAGAAGATCTGTGTGGAGGAGTGTGGCAAAATTACTCCAGCAGTATGTGCAAACCTGATGAAAAACTACAGGAAATGTTAGACCTCTAATAGCAAACAAAGGCTACTGTACCAAATATCTGGTGTTCAAATACTTCCACTAGTATGCAGGACACTCTAAGTGGTAAAATGTTGCAAGAAACCTCAAAAATGGGAACGGGTAACTAGAGCCAAATGCTAACCCCTTCTGGACTGATGGAAAACAGTGACCTCACTGTGGAAGCGTGATCAACAGAGAAGCCGGACAATTCAGAGGATTTCTGGTATGCAGATTTTATGGTACATTTCAGAAAATAAAGATTGCATTATACAGTACCTCACTATATGCAGAAAATTGCTTTCTATCAGGGTCCAAACACATCCAGGATAGATTAGGACAGCCACCTCCCACTGATGGGATTGAAACTTGCGGTGATTTGATATACTGTATACAAAGTGAGAATCTGGTACGCATGCTCGCTTACCTCATTCACGTGGTGCTGAAATCTTCACTCCTATTTGCACTGTTAGATGCAGCGTTACCTCTGCCTCCTGCCGTCTCTCCTCCACGGTGACTCCTCCGTCCGGCGCCATGCAGTCCTCCTCCGTCTCTGGTCTTCCGGGATTCTCCGCTTGTCATTACGATGAGGGGATTCCCTCTCCCCATTGAACGCTTCCCCTGTGCGTCGGCTCCCGGCGTGCTCTGACGTCACTGGTCTCGGCTGTTACTAGAGCAGCCGAGACAC
>JABWIB010000374.1:76069-87773 GCA_016617825.1 Platyplectrum ornatum
TATTATATATGATTATATTTCAGTGTTAATTTTTTAACCATGTATGGTCTTTCTCAGGTTTACTTATTTAAAAAACAAAAAACAAACAAAAACATAACTATATATTAAACAGTTTCTCCTAACAATCTATACCAAATACTAACATACCAAATACTAACACTGGCGAATATGCAACTTAAGCCTGCCCCCCTCCCACAAAGTTCTATTTCCAAGGACACACATAACAAGGTTTTACACAAAACAGAACATAATGTTGGGCTTGATCATTTTTTTTCATAAAATGATGATACGACAGGATGCAAGTGGGTAAGGGTAAAAATAAAATGATTTATATATTAATTAGCAAGAATATACTAACAAGACTAAGATTCTTTATTTATAAAAACAATGCCTTTAGGCATGTGCTTATGTAGACGAATTGTTATCTTTATGTTCAAGGCCAGCTTTAAGCATATTTCTCAAAGAGCCTTTTTATTCTAAACAAAGAACTGTGTTTGGAGACAAAACACATAACAAGTTTTTACAGGAATGTAGAGCATTGTAATACAATATTAAGCCTCCTATAGTAAGACCAAGCTATAGTATAATGAAGTTTTTAATGTATGCATGCTATATATATGATAATGTATAATAAAGGCATTTACTTATTAGTGCTGCATTGAACTCTGTACTGCGCCTGATACTTGCATCAATCCAGCTAGCCGCAGATCGAGGCCTACTCACGTGAAGGGACCATGGTACACATAAGATAAGAGAATACTTGGTAAGCACATTTTATTTAATTTAGATGACATAGAATCTATCATATATATCATAAATATATGGACGAACAGCTCCTTGTGCCTTAAATGATTAGTCACCTACAATACATAAATCTTAATTTATTTGGGATCCTTTATGATTGAGGGTTTAGGGGAGAAGATACACCTGATATGCATCATAGGTTGAATATGTAGGTGCAGTGTGTTTTGTACTAACACTTGGTTATTTGCTTCAGCCATTGCATTTTATTTGATAAACTTTATTGTGATTTTTTTTTTTTTGTAAAAATGCTATGGGGTATAACATTTCAGAATTTTTCCACGCATAACCAATAAGGCAACCAAAATGAAAGCTTTTTGCATTCATTATAAAACCATTTGTAAGGTGTTTGCTATAAGCACAGGGGTTTATAGTGGCTCCCCTTTTTTCTGCTTTGTAGATCTCCATCCTGCTCCTGTCTTTAGATCAAACCAGGAAGTACTTGAATGCGAGTAGAGTCCAGGAAATATATTTGAATATATTTTATAGAGCTTACCTGTCACATCGGTATTGATTTATCATCTGAATGGGCAATTAAGGGGTATGCAACAAATGTCAAGGTTTAGGAGCAGGATTGTGCCACTTTCTGGTGGAGTGTCCCATTGTTTGGCACTTTTGGCTCTGTATTAAATACCCTGCACAAACTACCTAAGTTAAATATGTTTCATTCAGCTCCTTACATGCCCTCCGCTGCCTCTAGTGGTTTATAAGATGTCCCTTTCCCACGTAGCTGCCACTACTGCAGTAATCCCAACCCACTGGAGATCCCATCCCATATACCCCACCTACTCTGAATGGTTTCATTGCAGAGATTTCTACATGCTTATGGAAGACATGATGATATCAGCAGAGGATCGTTGTGCCAACTTCCACAGTGTGGGGCTTGACCCCTCTTTTTGCCCCTTCACCACATCATTGATCTAATCAGGAAGTTTCGAAATTGTGTGTCTATGCTGCCTGGGGTGCCGCAGCGCTCTCATTGGGCTGCAGTGGAATGTTTTTTCAGTGTTGCTATTGTTTCTTAGAAGCTCAATTTTATGCCTTGTATAGGAGCAACATAAGATTTGATATCAACCTTATTTCTGTCTTTACCTAACTAGATATTACACTATTTTGACTCAAAAACGTAAAAAATATGGGAAGTTATTTTATCTTAGGGTGTTCATAAGGGTGCCACGACTGAGAAAGTTTGAGTACCTTGCACTCTGTTTTAGAATGCTCGTTTCTTGACTAGGACCCCCCTTCTGGGAGAGAGAGGGCTGGTGTGTACATCAGGTACACAAAGAGAGATTTATCCCTTATGTACAATCCAGATCTCTGTACCACTTTGCTTTTAGGATTTAAGGTAGGGTCCTGGAGGCAGATTCCCCTCCGTATGGGAGGAGTGATCTCCCCACCATAGGCAGGGGAATAAAGATAAGAGCTACTTAAGGACAGCAAGGGGTATATTTACTAAGCTGTGAGTTTGCAGTGAGATTGGAAAGTGGAGATGTTGCCCATGGCAACAAATCAGATTCGAGTTCATATTCTCCAGTGTGTAAAATGAAACTGAAAGCTTGAATCTGATTGGTTGCCACGGGCAAAATCTCCACTTTCCAATCTCACGGCTCGCGGCTTAGTAAATATACCCCCAAGTCAAAACAACCTAATAAAAATAAAAAAGATAAAAAAAACTTTTTTCTGTGGAATTAACAAAATGCTTCAGTATTACACAAAATCCAACAGTAAATCAAGTCTCATTTATTTTTCTCTTTAAACAGCAATAGAGAATAAAGCAATTTAATATGGGCTGTACTTTGTACTTCAAGTCTCAAATTGAATGAAATCTGTAGAAATGTTCTGTTAACATTAGTTAACATACTTCAGATGTGCTGTTTCAATAGGAGGTGTCCATGTTCCCGACCAGATCTAAATGAACAAATACATAAATTAATAAAGTTTATTTTGACAAACTGACGCAAACATACACTGGTATATTATAAAGTTTGGTACTGGGCCCATGTAAGTTAAGTGCCAAAAGAAAGCAGTATTTTTTATACCTGCAAACGCTTGTTTTATTTGACTTGAAATCATACTATTGCTGCCAAATGGTAAAATAAAATAAGTAGAAACTCTCTCTATATTAAAAGAAAAACACAAAATTTGACAAACCCCCCCCCCCCCTCCCCACATTGGTTGATCCTGAATTTAATCCATTTGATGATGTTTCATTTAGGGTAATTTTTTTTTTTTTTGCTTTCTAACAAATTGGTCCTCTACATACTATATACCACATGATGACACAGACTGCACAATCAACATGCAGTATAGTTATCATCTCAACCAAGAAGTCACTGTCTTCATTAATGCTACACTCTGGAAAATATTTTTGACACAAAGGGGCCGATTCAATCCCGCGCGAAGATGGGAAAAAACGCGAGTTTTTACGCAAATAGCGTAAGGCAGAAAACCTAGGCGTGGAGGGGATTGAATCGGCTCCAAAGTTTCAATGTTTTTACATGCACCCCTCCTCCCCAATATTAATAGTGTATTGGCAATTCTATAATTTTAGTGTAGCCCTCATGTTTGCAAATAAACATAATTTTGATCAATGTAACAAAAAATCTATCGAAATTCACATATTCATCTACTCCAGCAATAGTTTAGGTCACTGGTCAACATATGCTGATATTTAATAGCATTCATCCTTTTTAAACAGTTTCGCAAGAAAGTGGAATTATTTATTATCAGTATCTATTACTACCTTGGATTCTGTTACGATAATATATATTCATTTTTTTTTTTTACCAAAAGGAAGATACTGTTGACCTTGTGTAGTAATAATTTGAATATAACTCATTTTGCAGCTATCTTGTTTAATTTAAAGAACTGTAGAGTAAACATGTGTTATATTCAAATCATTAAGCTTGGGGTACATTTTAATTACAAACATACAGTACTACTGAGAATGTAATTCTTCGTGTTTAGTCTGCTGTACAGTGAGAACCCTCCGTTATTTGTAATGTAGACATATATGGGAAACCTACCGTATATACACGAGTATATGTAGAGTTCTTCAGCACATTTTTTTGTCCTGAAAGTGCCCCGCTCAGCTTATACTCAAGTATATATGGTACTGGATGGAGGGATGTGCTGCTGGGTCTGTCAGTTATCAGTCCACATAGCTGAATTCTGATAACATCAATCATTTGGTTCTATGTACTTTAATTCCCTCCACTGCCGTCATTGCTGCTTTAAAGCCAGATCAGGCACTCGGAGTGCAGCTGGCATGGTCTAGCATGCAAGAAGTACAGACTTCATATGTCCTCACTCGCAGCCATCTTATATCTCTTTTGTCAGCGGTTTCTTGGAAAATAATGCTTTTATGTACAATCTATTTGTGTGGCACTTTGTGTTGTCTTTGTAAAAAAAAGATTGATGCTTGCAATCTGCAAATCATCATTCATGTACCTTGGAAAAATCTGCACCAGAGCTTGCTGTTGGCTGATAAAATACATTGGAAGGATTTAAGATGCCTGATTCATCTCTTTCCATATGCTGGTGTTGTGATAAAAAAGTGTTGTCTGGCGGAGGTTGATGCACAGCATGGGTACTGATGATAGGCGGAGACCAACCAGGGAAGCCATCTAATTGAAAAGGCAATACAAAACTTATGATTATTAGGTATTGTAAGTAGTATATGGCAAAAAAACAAAACATTCATTAACTGTATTTATCAACAAAGTTTTTTTTTTTTTAAAACATTCTAACACACAAGGTGAATCGATCAGATCCAAAATGGAAAATACGAGGAAAGTTACCCTGAAAATCATCATGATTTTGCCCAGGCATAAATAAAATGAAATGTATTCTTTGCATTCAGGGAGAATATTTTGCTTTTTCTTATTGCACACATATTCTGACCAGTGTTACTCTTCAACTGTTACTTAAACTTGGGCTATTAAACATCACTTCTTACTTCTAATACTGGAGAAATGGTCACCTATGAAGCTTGTGTTGAAATAATAATTTTTCCTCCATTCGTGTTTTAAAAATTCAGATTTAAAAATGTAAAAGGATTAAATTAAGCAAATGTAAAACATTTTAGCCTTACAGGCTTTAAAAAATCCCGTAAAGTCATATGCGTCGGAACAGGAGAGGGGCAAGATTTCCCCCCAAATGTGAAGTACGGTCAGTTTGTCATGGCGCTGAAGCTGCTCTGTGCCAGCACTTTACATGTTCTTACAGAGTAGCTGAAGTGCCTGTCAAACTCTACAGAGGGGTGCTGTGAATAAGGGAGTTAAGTAAAATACTATGACGCCTGTGCGGACAGCAGTACTTAATGTATGTATCATAAAACTTGTAAAATTTGAAGCATTATAATTCAATGGTTTTCTCCAGCATCAGAAGGTAAGAGTATAAAATGGTTTCTGACTAAATGGATTGTAGAGTTTGTTGGGTGGAAGAGGGAGGTTATGAGTGATGTAGATTTTGGAATTAAAAGTATTGAAGAATGATGAATAGCTAGAACCAAAATAAATATTATAAAATGCTACATAAGTGCTAATATGATCATTTATCATTTGTGGTAATGCGCTTACTTTACTAATACAATGATTTGCATAAGTACCTGATCCAAATGACCATATCCCTGTGTGTCCAACAGAAGATGAAAAGTTGTTTCTCAATGCACAAGTGGAAAAATAGTCATTTTGACGTATTCGTGCCAGTCGTTCCGTTCCAATAGGTGGAGGTATTTTGCGATCGCTGGTCAAATTGACTGGCTGCAGTGGATCCAGTGAAGGAGGAGTTGATGCAGATGACATGGTTGTAGAGGAGCCAACTGAAGCTGGTGGAATATGAGACTCACCTGAAAGAGCATATTTAATTATCTGAGCATTGCTAACAACACAAAAAATGATAATGTATGATAGTAATAATGGATACTACAAATCAAATACGTACATGAATTTGAAGAATTTGTCCAAGGATGTGGTGAAAAATGTTGTCTACTAAAGCTTGGCGTATTCACATTAGACCCTTGCAAAAACACATGACTAGTGGGGAAATTTGCTGCAAAATTGTTCTGCGGAATTGAAGTGGGTATTGAACAGGTGTCTGAACCAAACGGTGTAGCTGTGAACAAAAAAGTGCAGGACACACAAGATAATGAATGCAGAATTTCTCAATATTGCCACAATACAGTATTAAAAACAAAACGTATACTATTCCAACTGGTGCAATAACTTAACATATTTTTTAACATTACATTTAAGTTAAATTTACTACACAATAAAGAACAAATTTAGAAAAATTAAGGCGCTGATTTGTCAATTCACTGTTGTACATATATAAAATGGGTGTTGTACACTATACTAGATAAAAAGGAAAAATATAACAATACTGTATAAATTCCTACAAAGCACTAAATCCAATGTATATGGTAGCAACTACTACCAAGAGAGGAATATGTACTTCCAAAAAAATTCATAAATATAGACCTGAAAGCAAGGATAGAACCATCAAAGTGCAAAGTTCTTCTTTGTAATCAGATGACATATAGTACTTAATAGTGACATGTATACGGTTTCAAATAGCTATTAATTCTAGTCTATTGCTCATAACAACCAATAAGATTCAAGTTCTCAGTTTTATTTTACATGCTGGAGAATGTGAGCTTGAATCTGATTGGTTGCTATGAGCAATATCACCACTTTTCAATATCCATACTTAGTAAATTTATGCCCCATTTGTTCTAAGCAAAACATATATTGTACTGATTAAATCCAGCTTAATCAGTCCAAGAGCATAACCTTTGTTGCCATTAGCAACAGTGAGAAACAAAGATGTTACCTCTTCTTCCACTTATATCTAATTGACATAGGACCTTTACTCACAATTTATGACATTTTTAAGGTGGTTTATCTAGTAGGCTGTATCACCCATTTGTAAAATAATTAGTGATGGGAAATTTAGTTCATTTTGGTGACTAGGTCATTATGATCTAGTTCACACAGAAGATTAGTTCATCTAGTTCATTATTCATTATTTCACTCACTGATTCTGAAACTCACAGAGAGCTGATCAGTGATATGTATGAACTACTGAACTGAAAGAGCCAGAGAGTGAGTGAGTGAGTTACTTGCAGGAAAATGATTCATGAGTCAGAAAAACAATGTCTCTATGGAGCGCACACAATGGGCAACATCTCATTTTAAACATCTCCACAAGTCATCATTTATCAAATTTATTCAAGCTGAATTAGAATAATAATAATAATGACAATAATAAATAGTAATTTAAAATAAATAATAATAAAGTGATTTGTAAATGTACATTGTGACCTAATAGAAAGATAATGAATCATTGGAATGTAGTTCAGGATCAGGATCATAGATAAATACTACTTCTTGCTCTTAGTATTTTGGTTTCCACCGTACAGCAATTAAAATAAGAAATCTTACCCAAAAATCCAGGCAAGTGTCTTTGAGATGACGGCCTGAACCCAGGTGCCTTTGAACCATCTAAAAAATTCGGATTTTTCTTATGTCCCAGCATGGTGTTCTTGAGATAAACAGAATGATTGCTGAAAGACTGATCGGCTGTTTTTGGAGACATCTCACATCCTTCCCAACTTGGACTGCATGATACATGGTTATCATGTGGGTTAGAAAAATGATTAAACAATACAGGACCAAGAGATGGAGGCAACGATTTACTTGGCATATGAAAGTTCATTTGGGAACTGGACATGACAGATGTTGGAAATGCAGATGATTTATTCGATTGTTGGAGTAATTCCTCATTATTACTGGAGTCTGCATCTGAAGTAAAAAAATTTATTGAACCTTGCTGAATTTGTTTTGTGGGAATAACGGAGTATAATGAGCCTTTATATTGCATTCCATGTGATCCATTTGGATTATTAGCTTCTATATGAGAAATTCTACAATTATGTATGGATTCAGAAACCGTATGTCTATTAGATCTTGCTGAGAATACATTCATAAAATCACTAGCTACAGGTTCATACCGTTCTGACAATATTTCATCCTCCATGTTAAGTTGTACTAATGGCCCTAATGAAGACTGATTACATATTTGGTCAGCTGTGCTTGAGGGATTGTGGTGCCCATTTATTACAGATGTAGAATAAATGTCAACAGTTTGATTTATTGTGGTTTGATTTTGCTGTAATGGCGAAGGGGCTTCTTTCTTAGTTGAAATGTGCTCTGCTTTTTCAGCAGTAAAAACGGAACTGGAGATTGATCCGTTATTTACTGTAGTAGGTATCAATGATGAAGTAGTAACACCCACACTTGTTATAGTAGAAGTCACAGATGTTCCAGTGCTGGTTCTGGAGCAAGGAAATAACTGTTTTCTGGCAGATGTGGGACTGGTTTTTGTGTTCAATTGTTGGGAATTAGAGGTTACAGGAGAGGCAGAGGCTTGAGTGCTGAATGAGGTAGTACAACTTCCCATGTGAGTTATATTGCCTATCTGAGTTGAACGGCCAGTGTTTTGTTTTGGAGAGTTATTGCTACTGTTTGGACTAGCTGATCGCACAGGAAATGGTCCCCATGGGTTTGGAGTGGAGTTGAATGTCCCTCCAAATTGTGTCATAGGTAAACGAGGGTGCCTAATTTGCTGCATTGTTTGAGCAGCTAAAAGAGCAAAACGTGGATGGGTATAGGATAAGGGAACTGCTCCATGGAAAGGAGGATGTACATTTGTTTGCAAAGTTTTATTTGGACGATTAGATGCCTGAAAGGATGGCAAAACTGTAGTCTGTGACGTCGTTAAAGTGGAAGTTCCAAGAGAAAATGCAGCTCTGTTGGTAGATGTCATGCCTGCTCCAGAAGATGCACTTGTAAGAGATTTGTGAATACGAATGTGTGTCTTTGGAATTAAGTCTTCAAGTTCTTTTGCAGGATCTTGAATCAGAGCATTAATTAACTGTACTGCATATCTTGTAGATTCTGTTCCTCCCCTGTGATAAAAGTCATATTTTAATATATATGGAATGATACCAAAATATGAAATAAAAGCTTCTTAGAAGATATACTAAATGAGTCAAAATAGAAACACATACAATCTTTATACAGGAATCCATTACTACAAAGGTTAATAATTAAGGAAAACTTAAGTTAAACCACCAATACTACAAATAATATGTAAGTAATTGCTAATTTCTGGCAATGTTGTAACAGTACACATGAACAATTGTTTCTTAAAAACAAATCAAACAAAATTAAATGTATATAATTTGAAACTAGGAAACATGTCAACTTCAAATCAAAGTTTCATATAATAGGTACCAAAAACAATTCGTTTTTTTTTCTTTTTAAACAAAAATGGACACAAAGGTTTACAATTTTCCCGAAAATGAATGAGAAATGGAGTTCAAAATCAGATCATTGTCATCAAAGAGACAGATATAGATGAGTCTTTTTTGAGACCAAAGTCAGGATATAGTAAACATAAAAAAACTATGAACTGACTTTAGCTTATGCCTGTTTTGTGCATACATTGTGCACATTATTAATCTGCGCATTCAAAAACTACAGACAGTCTTAAGAACAGCAAAGTGTGAGAGTTAGGGAATGTCATCAAGACAACACCAATAAAACCCACTGGACATTCTCTGGTGGTGCCATCTATGGTACTGTGAGTGATTCCATACCCTGGATGCGTGTGTGTGTGTATATTTATATCTAAAGACCAACACAGCAGAGCGAGCCTGCAGAGACCCACAGCAATTAAAAAGCCTCAGGCAACAGTCGGGGGCGCCACTACAGCTGTCATATTGCAGACCTATGTCCCTGCTAGGACGTGAGGTCTGCAGATCACCAGACTCAGTGCAGCGCCCCCATTAAAGAATTTTGAACAGGACGCACACCCCTAAAATTGGCACTGCTTTGAGTAACCAGTGTTTGACCTAAAGGAGAACCGAAAGGACCCAAGCATAGAGCCGCCCACTGAACAGCATCTAGGTATGTTGATCTGCAATAAAGATATATATAACATGTGGCCTGCACAGTAATTTTTTTTTTAGTTATGTACCCATTATAGGGCATTAATTCTAGTAATCAGTCAGACAAACAGTTTTCAGATGATCTCAAACAAGACAATTTATACACCCATACACTTGTCTAATTGTATATGTTTTAAATAAAGAAATCAATTCCAAATCTTCCTACCTTATGGTAATCATTCTTTCACCATTTTTATCCTTTTGCTTATCAACATCAATATGAGCACCAGTAACATCTTGAATGGCAGTAATATTACATCCACCTCTCCCCATTATTCGAGAAACCACAGAGGCAGGAACTGAAAGCTTCTTTGACCTAGAAAAGTATACTGTTTTATCAATGCACGCAAGGTAGGAAATTATTGCATATTATGTGTACTTCCACCAACCTTCTAACAACTTCTTTCCAGCCATCTTCTCTTTTTTGACCTCTTTTCGGGCTATTAACATTCAGCTTCATGTTGGGCAGTACAAGCGGAGTTTTACTATTGAGTGGTGAATTGTAATATAAATCATTTTCAAGTCTGTATTTGTAAATAAAAAACAAAATATAAACATTACTTTCAGCACTGTGGCCAAGGCACAAACACATTGCTTGGACTGTTCTAGCCATAGAACTTACCCATGTTGCCATAGCAGTGTAACCTAAGAAAACATTCAAATTTACAAAAATTTCTTACACCTTGAGTTTTCCTCCCCTTGCCTCAACGATGACCATCTCTACAACCCTTTCTATGTTAATTGTCAACACCCTATTTCATCTGCATTATCCCGTGGCTATTATAGAAAAAAGGTAACAACCAGCAGGTATAGAAATACCTCCAGTGTACACAAGAGACCATACATTTGCTGCACACCCTATCAAAACCGTAAAACGTAACTTTTAATAAGTAACATAATAAAAATAACAAACAACAAAATTATAATTAATAATAAGTATCTGGTTACAAAATCTTGGTTAAAGAGAAAGATGCTAAGTAAAATACTCACAGGGACCAAAAAAGAAGGTGCTCATTGCACCATTCAAAAACCAAAGTATATACATAAGTATTACTACTTCTATATTGCAGCCATGTTAATAACAATTTTGCATAGTGATCAGCGATGTTACATTTTTAATGGTTATAAGTGAAGTTACTAGTTGAAAGCCAAACATATATAAAGAGCATGTCTGCACTGCTGTTAGCAATCAGCATCGAGAACATACAGTCTTTGAATCTGGAAAAGCTGTCCCTAATCTATAAAACATATAAAAAAATATATAAATATATAAAAAACAAAATAAGAAAAGTCCCCTCACAGGGTACAGTTCACTCCCTTCGGGAGCCCTCACACACCCTGCCTGGACTTACCAGGGTGTGTGGAAAAAGAAAATAGAGTTGTTGTCCATAGTAAAAAGTACGATTTTAGCGGACACAAGTATGCAATAGGAACGTGAGAACTAGAATGTCACTGTTTGCTATAGGCAACATTTCCACAGTTTAGCCCTTCCAATTTACTGCAACTATATTGTGAATAATCTTTTGGTGAGCTTGTTAAACAAAACAATGTATTGCATGCAAAGCCGTGATTAAAAAAATGCAACTTAAAAAGTCATGGTTTCTTGCCAATGGAATGGCCCCATGATATTAGAGTTGCAGAGAATATCAGTTTTGTAATAATACTAAAAATATGTACAGCATAATGTAATATATAAATTCATTTAAGATATTTTGAAGGTTAGGCTAAACGAAATTCAAAAATAAATTGTTAAAATTAACAATAAATATCACAGTATTAAATAGAGAGAATAAAAAAAAAAAAAAAAAAAACACACACACACACACACATATATATATATAGATATATACATACAAATATAGATAGAGCCATATACATACAAATATCGGA
>JABWIB010000374.1:87811-100734 GCA_016617825.1 Platyplectrum ornatum
TATGCCGTCTTCTGAGTGAAAAAAAAAAAAAAAAAAAAACCAACCTAGAATTTAATATTTTAGACTTTTCTTCGCAATTATTGACCAACAATGAAGAATACTTTCTCCCTCCAGATGTGGTTACTTCAGTATTGCCATTAGTTTCTTGTTTCTTGTAACTATTGGTGTCAATATCACAACTGTTCTCAACCACATAGTCAGAATCATCATTGCCATTTGCACAACCACCTCTAGACTTATCATTAAATAAATTATCTGGTGTATGCTGTGCTATAGACAAATTCTGGTCATGCACAATTATTTGGAGGTTTGAAGAAATGTCTTTGGTTTTGTTCTTCTTAGTTTTTTGATTAGAGCTTGGTGTTATCACATTACCCCTTTTCCCAAAAACATTTGTAAAGGTTGAAGATGTTGCAGAGATGCCAATTGTGGTTGTCATCGTCGCACTTGGTGGCTCCAATGGGACAACATCCTCCTCTAAATTAAAATAAACATTATTTATTAATAAAAACTACATTGTCCACAAGAACATCAATGCACAATACTAATATAAACAATATTTTATTAGAAGATGTGTTCTGTAAACAAAAGAACTAAAAATCAGATTCCCTTCACAAATGGCATTTCTCAGACATGGTACTAACAGGTTTGGGGCCAAACCAGCTTACCATTAACATCATGCGCAGAATCAAGCAAGTCAGATTTCATTGAACGTTTTCTATCATCATCGTCGTCGTCATCATCATCAAGTTTCTTTTTTTGCAAATTCCTCTTCTTTTTTCTCTTTTCTTTTCGTTTTTCTCTTTTAGCTGCAAGAGCTTGCTTTCTGCTTTCTTCTCTTGACTTTTCCACATTATAAAGAAAAAACATGGTTACATTTACATGAAAACAAAATCCATGTATTGATGCAATACAAATCAAATTTAATGGCTGCCTCTTAATGCAGGTAAATAATTACAGTTTAAAATAACATTTCATGTTGTATTTGGTAAACATGGTTTATTCTCATTGTGCTTCTTGCCTGTATTTTGGTATTTTGTGTGGGATTATTATTTATTACTTGTATTTGCCTTCCCTCCTTTGCACCTGTATTCTTTTCTACTAGTGTAACTCTTGTTAATGGTCCTATGTATCCTGTTTATAGTCACTGTTTATTATTAGCTGCTTGTGCTTACACCTTTTTGTCTGTATACCATATTTTCCCATGTATAGGACGCACCACTACATAAGATGAACCTACTTTTTCGGGTCTTCTACAAGAAAAATTAATTGTACAGGTACATTGTTAAGAGCTTGGTTGTATACACAATGATTCCCTGGCCCATAAAGCCAGGGAACTCTGCCAGTGAAATTATGAGTCTCCTTCGTGAACATGGCGCCGGAATCCAGCTTATCAAGACCACGAATGATGGCCGTCAGTTATCGCGGAAGCTTAACCTGCTGCCTCTCCACGGTGCTCCCGAGGCTTAGGCCGTCTCGTGATGGACCGTCTCCTTCTACATTCTGTGACGCAGTGTATATCTTTTGATGATGGTTTTTATTTACTTTACCATTCTACTGTTGTTTTTTTTTATCTCGAATATGATACTTAGCTTATACAGTTTTCTTGTTTCTCATCTCCTTCAGTTTCTCTGTCCTGTTTCAGGTATTGGACCTCCTGACTGATGATGAGGGGCGCTTTCTTATGTTGACAGATACTATTGGCCCTTATGAGATAACACTTGCCATCATTTATGTGCCTAATACTCAATCTCAATTTTGAAAGAAATTCTTTGCCAAGCTGGACGCATGTTGTAGGTGATGGCTCCTAGTCGGAAGGGACTTTTAATTCTATTATATCCCAGTCCATTGATAGATCGGGTCGACCCCGCTCTCAGGCTTCTCTCTCTGGTTCCAATACCCTGGCCACTTTGATACCTGGCGGGTCCTACATCCTACTACGGATTATACTTTCTATTCAATTCCTCACGATTCCTACACCAGGATCAATCTATTTTTAGGTTTGTAACACCCTCTTTCTATTTCTTATTGATGCCTCCATTCAGTCCTTCCCGTTGCCCGACCACTCCCCAATTATGGTCACCTTTGACTTTCTTAATTCCTGAGTGACCTTTCTCAGTGCTTTTTTCAAGGCCAACACTTTCACACCGACTCCACGAGATCCCAAATCACTGTTATTCCCAAGCCTGGTAAGGATCCAGCACTCTGTTCAAGCTATAGCCCCATATCAAATCAAAACAGACTTGAAATTATTTGCAAAGGTCTTGGGTATCGCTCTTGGTAATCATCAATACTAGATATCCTTGTTCGCAGATGATGTTCTTCTATCCCTTGCTAATCCACAGGTCTCCTTACCCAATCTGATTTTAGAACTTAAGGTCTTTGGATCTCTGGCCGGCTACAAGATTAATGATTCTAAATCGCAAACTCTGGCCTTTCATATTCCATCTCGTATACTGTCTGGCCTTACCTCATCTTTTGAATTCCAATGATGTCCTGGGTCTCTCTGTTACTTGGGCATCTCCCTTACTAATTCTTACCACCAATTCTCGACAAATTATACTCCATATATCGCAACATATCCACAGTTAGAACATTTCGTGGATAGGGCGTATCAATGAAGTCAAAATGAACGTACTGTCCAGACTTCTTCATTTATTTCAAACCCTCCCAGGCTCCCTTACGCCGGCTTCAGTGCAGAAAGCTTATAATAAGTTCATTTTGGCCACAAAGAAACCATGACTATCCAGGGAGCAACTGGAGAAACCTACCGCCTCAGGAGGCTTGGGCTTACCAATTTTCTGTAGGTACTATATTGCTGCTCACCTCGCTAAAGTGCTTTCCTGGCACTAACCTGCTGGCACCCGTAGATGGATTGAAATTAAGAACACCCTGCTCGACTGCACAAGAGTTGATAAGCTTCCCTGGCTTCCTCGATTCCACAGACCAGCCTTGGCCTACTCTCACCCAACTATCCGGTTCACCTTCCCAGCTGGCCAAGAATCGGGCTTCGCTGGTCCATGGCGCGCTAATGGCTTTACCCGCTTTACTCCATTCTCCTCATTGAGAAAGACCATGCAACTACCCTCCCGCTCTCTTTTCCATCAATCTAAAGCTTCATCCAGTCACAGCTCCAGTCTCGCTCACTACGTTTTTTCACCTTGTTTGAAGCGTGCTGTTCTTCACAGACTTCCCAGCAGGGTTCAAATTTGTTTATTTAGCACTCTGTTTTAGTACCTAGCCACCCCGATTTAGAACCCTGCGAACTGGCTTGGGAACAAGACCTGGAAGTTTCCTAGGATGACGAGACCGGGATCAAATTTTATCTTGCATTGCTAAAATCTCTATCAATGTAGCCATCAGGGAAACCACTTACAAAATCTATTCTCGCTTGTACCTGGTCCCCACCAGGCTACATGCTATGTTTCCTAACACATCGGATTGGTGCTGGTGGCTCTGTGGGATGATGGGCACTTTTTTCCATATTTGGTGGGAGTGTCCCATAATTATTTGGTTTTGGATGGGTGTGAGGGATCTTCCGGATTTTGGGTGTTCGCATTCCCTTTGATCCATCGGCTTTCCTACTATGCAGGCGGGTGGACTCTCTGGACAAATTCTCAAATTTACTAATCCTCCACATTGGCAGTGTAGGAAATCGATTGTTAAAACTTGGAAGACTTCGGCTCCACCTACGATGGGGGCCCTTCGTAACAAGCATAAGCTATGCTTACTCGATGGAGTATCTCACCTTTTACATATCACTTTGCCTAAATTCTATGGTGTTTGGTCCCCCTGAATGTTTTGTTTCAATATTTCTCTCCCTATTTAAACTTCACCTCCTCGCCTCTGCAGCTTTGGACCTCCGGATTTAACACCCCCTTTCCTCCTCCCCCTTTGCTCCCTTCCCCCTTTTTCTTTTCTATTCTTCCAGTTACTATTACGGTTTGATTTTGGTCTCCAATGATACTTTTTTCCCCCCTTTTTTTGTGCTCATTTATTTGGCCTTGTTTTTTCTTTCTGTTTTTTACTTGTATTGCCCTATGGCTCTTATGTTAGTCTCCATACTGTATGTCTTTCTGGTCTTTGTTTAAATAAATAGTTTTTTAAAAAAAAAGCACACAAAAAATTAGACCCAGTGTATAAGATGCACCTAGTTTTTAGCCCTTATATTTTTTAGTAAAAAGGTGTGTCTCATACATGGAGAAATACGATATATTCCATACAATAAACACTTCTGCTCGTTATTCTGTTGCTTGTCTTCCTTGGTCTGAATACTCAAGGTTCTATACTCAAGGTTGCCTTCCAATCTGCTGGGTGCCTGCAGCTTTTAAGTCTGTCTACACCATCACAAACTCTGAGGAAGACCAGGCCCCAGTTAGTCCCCACACCCTGGGAGGAGTACTATTGTACAGATGTTAATCATTATGTATAATTATAATTGCATTTGCATTCTTTTTATTACCTTCTCAAGATCAAGCTCTTCAAGTAGAATACTAGCATTCTTGTTTGCCTCTGCAGCCTGCTGGTCCTTGGCTTTTACAATTGTTTCCATACACTGGTGGCATTTCTTCAAAAGATCCTGTAATCCAACATTGCAAAAATAACTTTGAATTTAACAACATTCTAAAAAAAATAAAAAGACCCAATATGGTGGTGCAATGTAAAAAAAATTGTAAGAATAGATTGGCAAAATCTGCTGACAATGTCAAACTTATTAATGTATATCTGTTATTAAACAGATATACAGTCAGGTGGATAAATATTGGGACAGCGGACAATTTTCATATTTTGTGCTCCACCACAATGGATTTGAAATGAAACAAAGAAGACATGCTTTATATACAGATTTTCAGCTTTAAATCGAGTGTATTTACAGTCAAATCTGGTGAATGTTTTCTATATGTGTCCCCCACTTTTTAAAGAACAAAAAGTAATGGGACAAACAGTTGCAAATTGTTGGCAGTCATTTACAGCCTGAAGTCTGGAACGCATTGAAATCACCAGAAGCTGGGTTTGGCTGGGTGAGGCTTTGCCAGGCATTCACTGCAAATGTCCCTGCTGGTTTATCAGGCATTTTCCCTTCAGTTTGGGTTCACTTACAATACTTATATTAAATTGCCAGGATTTGTGTAAATAATACTACCAGTGAGCCTTTTCCATTGGGTCAAGGGACTAGACAGGAATGTCCATTGTCTCCTATACTCTTTGCCCTGGCCATAGAGCCACTGGCCTGTTTCATCTGAGAGACAGAGAGATCTGGGGCTTCCCTTCAGGGCAGGTTCAATTGTACATGGACGACATGCTTGTTTTTCTAGCAGACGTGGCAGGGTCTCTGTATGCATTGCTTGAGGTGGTAGTCGATTTTGGCCACTTTCTTATGCATTCTACTCCAACACATACCAGAAGTGTTGTTGACTAGGAGACTTATTTAAGTAAGGTGTGCTCTGATCACACTATTGTGTTGTGGTGCTTTATTGCATCTTGAAGTATTACGGTTGCTAATTTACCTTGTGTAGATTACTACTGGCAAAAGGGGAAAGGGATTGGGGAAAGACCTGGCACTAAAGACAGTATAAACCAAAGCTGAATCCACGCCTTAAAAACAAATGGGAGGTGTGTTCAGGGTTTACATATCTAAAAATACACACTTCTAAAGGACAGGTCCCAAAGTGTAAAAGAACCAAACCCCGTGGATGCACTCTTCTCAGTGTCAAATTATGTACATACCTTATCTGTGATTGTTGCAATGTATCGCATGCATTCAATATCAGATGGAAACTGGTTTACTTCTTTAACCAAAAACTGTACAACTTTAAGATGGCCCTGTGAAACACAATAATTCTATTAATCACAACTAAATGTGTTATTTAAAGGTCATGGTTGACAGTAATACCTAACATACAACTTTAATTAGACTTGGGTGGAAACAGGTTAGTGTAGCTGTCATCACAGCTGTAATTTGAAAATCTTGTAATTGGATTTTTATATACTGAATTCATTTTAGATTTAAAGAACATAATTACACATTAACAATACGCAAGAAGAAGAATATTGCAGACATAATAAAAACATTTTGGAAAAACCTAAGCACTGATCTACCAATACAAGCAGTATATTGTATGTATACTGCAATAAATATCACCAATAAAATATATGAATGAATAAATACTATAATTAAAAAATATGGCAAGAGGCAGTAATCAATAAAATCAATAATTTCTAAAAATAATTCTAAAAATATGGAAT
This sequence comes from Platyplectrum ornatum, assembly GCA_016617825.1. Taxonomy (NCBI): domain Eukaryota; kingdom Metazoa; phylum Chordata; class Amphibia; order Anura; family Limnodynastidae; genus Platyplectrum; species Platyplectrum ornatum. The sequence continues at coordinate 94,058 of JABWIB010000374.1, forward strand.
AATACAGAGATAGTTCTATTGTTTATCTCCATATTCACATACAAAAAAAGAAGAGAGTAGTTTAGTACAGATATTTCAGTTACAGTTTCAGGCACATGGAGGGCGAAAGCTTTTGACATAGGCCAGTGGTGTGCTGATGAAAAGTTGAAAGTTCCTGATAATACCTGGAGAGGATTCTGTGGTGAAAATGATTCACTGATGACTCGTATCAAGCAGCCTGATTTTTGATGATGAATACTACAATACTCCAGTTCTTTTTACCTGCGCTAACCGTATTACACATTTTTTTTTAATATCTCTATCCTTTTAAATTAATAAAGTACTGAAATGGTTTTTGACATAAAAAATGTTGAACTTTTTTTTAATATATGGCACACTGAATATAAAAACTAAAGTTTTCTGTCACAATGGGAGTTGTAATATGTGCAAAGTGGTTGAAAAAAAAGATGATAAAAAGTCAAATAGAATTTGTGTCAAATAAAGCAAAAAATGTTTGAAATATTTGATTTTAGGTAACTCTACGAATTGTATAATTTAAAGAATGTCAATGCAAAAAACAATATAGACATGACATCAATTTAAATGTTAGATTGAATGAACTATTATTAAACTATTATATTACAACACATTCTCTGAAAGCCATTATTACATTCTGTGGCATTAGAAAAGCTATTCACTGCATTTTATGCATATCAAGTTTTTTTTTGTAAATTCTTTATTTAAAGATTATCCAAGTCAAACAACATATCACTCAAGTTTATTGACACATGCCTAAAGGTATACATTTTTTAATTATAATATCATTCTATCTATCTAAAGTCATACCACCCTGCATGTGCACAATATCATTAATGTTTTGCTAATGTATTGTTTTATTACACAATTAATTTTGTACACTTCTCTTTACTCTGTGAATATTTATTAACAGGTTTTTATATAGTGTTATCAGATTATGTAGTGCTTTACAATTACAACAATCAATAAGACATGACTGCGTGGTAACAGACAGAATGGGTGGGGAAGAGGGGCCCTGCACTGCAAACTTATACTCCGTTATAGGAGACTGAAGATTAATACACAGGGGTAAGTGCTTTTATTTATTATACAAAGGACGTAAAAGTGTATGATTCATTCACACAGAGGTGTTAGCAGCAGAACTGAGGGTCATTTTGTATGGAAAAAGTGTCCCAAGATTATGTTGGTTTTACATGTGAAGAAAAAGTGAATTGAGCAAAGTGAAATGAGAGTAATATTAGTTATAAGCATGGTATAAAATGTTACATAGGTTGAAGTGGAGTTAAATAAGCTTGTGTGAACAGAGGAGATTGAAGGGAGTGCTTAAGATTTCGGAGAGTAGAGGATAGTCTTAATTGAGGAGGAAGGTTATTCCAGAGAGTGGATACAGCCCATGAGAAGTCTTGCAATCAGGATTTGTTCAGTGTAGCAGAGATGTAGATCCTGTGAAGATCTGAGAGAACAAGCTGGGATATATCATGAGAAGAATGAGGATATGTATGTGGTGCAGTGTTATTAATGGCCATGAAGGTTAGAAAAAGGATTTTGAATTTAATTCTGTAAAATACAGGCAACCAATGTAGAGACTGTCAGAGTGGACCAGCACTAGAAGAGTGTTTAATGAAATTATCATTTTTTTTTTTAAGTCACAGTGCACTATTGATCAAATAAAAAAAAAAATTCATATATAAAAAAACAGAATAGAGTCATCAAAAATGTGTACTACAAGTTTATTGTAAGTGAAGAATTGGTTAAAAAGAATGTAAAAGTACTAGTAAGAACTTTATTGCATTGATAAAGATATCTCAAGTTTTTTAAAGAGGTCTCATTAAAATGTTTGAATATATTTCTTGACCAATTTACATAATCTATCAGTTTCGCAGGGAGAATATTTTAAGGAACTCAGACAATTATGTTCTGCACTTTTATATTTATTATGGTGAGGGTAAAATGAATGTACTATTATTGGTGATTATGTACAATTATGTATAATGTTTTGTAATAATATTAGAAATATTGTGTTTAAAATTTACACCACAAACATTATGTATAAATATTGTGTTTGTAGAATTGTGATTTTTACCATGTAATATTGGAGTTAAATGTCAGGTCCATTAATTGGAAGTTAATGAAGCTAGAGGAGATAAAGCTGGTTAAAACTATTAGAAACTTGAAGAATTAACCACTATGAAAAAAACAGACTGCGTGAAACCCCTCAGTATCATCCAGAGCTTTTCAACTTTCATAAGCAAACCACCGGCTGCTTGTCAGAAGTTTTTGCACCCGGAACCCAGATTATGGGTAACTCAAATCAAAACTTCTAAACTGTACTATCATCTTAACATGCTGGTACATGGGATGGACATGTGTTGTCATAAGGTCTTTATATGCGAATGCATTTTTAAATGATCAATCTTAATGATATTATCTAAGGTTTTTGTGTTAAAGTTCAAATAACACAATGTTTTTGCATTTTCTACATGTAAATATAGGAGGACAATAAAAAAGGAAATAATATAATTATTTTGTGATTTTATCCCTTTATTATTTTAGAGCAGTGGTTCTCAAACCTGTCCTCAGGGGCCGCAAACAGTGCATGTTTTCCAGGTCTCCCTGCTGGAGCACAAGTGTGTTCNTTACTGTCTGACATATGTGAACAGGTCCACAGGTGGTGTCATTATTTCACTTGTGATTGTGAGGAGACCTGGAAAACATGCACTGTTTGCGGCCCTTGAGGACAGGTTTGAGAACCACTGTTTTAGAGTCTCTATTATAGTTATTACTTGGATCGATTAGACTTTTTTTCGTAGATTTTTCTGATCATATTTATTTATTAGTTTGGTGATATTTACTGACCAGCGGATAGGCACATCCAATATAACTTCCAATTAAACACATTGTATTGTAGAATTTGATATTCATAAGTTCAATAGTCAAGATAGGCAGTTTTAATGGAGGTATAAAAATCAATACAGTGATAGCACAGGGGTTATTATTTTGGGTTTAGGACACATTTTTTAAACTTGGAGCCCTGCTAATACATCCAATGACAATACAATTATAAATAATAACAATAATTATTATAATAAAAAAGTCACTAAGTATTAACATAAAATGCCATGAGCAGTGTCCCACATGCTCCCCCTTCCCCTCCAGAGTGTCCTGTATGCTCCACCCACCAAATCCAGGGTAAACTATATACTTCTTATGATTCTATTCTAGTCACTGTGTTCATTATAATGTAAATGTATGGTGTAGAGAAAAAGGTTTTCTAAATTTGTTAAAAAAAAAAAAAAATACCATTATGCTTAAATACATAAAAAAAAACTAAACAAACAGAAAACATTCTCTTGCAAGAAAACAATCTTATTACCTTTCGGAAGGCTGACATTAAGGGTGTTATTTTACGATTATCAGCAGCATCAACATCAGCACCTGCATGAATTAGCAGCTGAACTACATCAAAATGCCCCCCGTTGGCAGCAAGCCAAAGTGGTGTGTTCCCTTTTTTATTTCTTACATCAATATGCGAATTTCTGAAACATAGCATAAACAATTGTGCAATAAATTGTGCAGTAAAACAATATGGAAGTCCAAAACAGTTATTTAAATTCTAAAAAAAAAAAAAAAATATTGAGAGGTTGACGTCTGTGTTAAGGTGGCCATGCACAAGAATGACTTCGCTCTCATGTGGCCATTAAAATACTAGGAAACACCTGTAAAAAAAAAAGAAAAAAAAAAAAGAAATTAAATAAAATATACTTAGCTCTTTCTTCAGATGCACCGGCATCTCAGTCTTGTACGGAGAGGACGCTATATATGCGTGACGCATTTACAGCGTCCTTTCCGGATGCACTGGACACACCGGAGCATCAGAAGAAGGAGCTGGGCACCCCTCCGGTGCCCAGTGAAGACACCTATAATTTAAGTATATTTTACTTAATTTATTTCTAATTTTTTTCTTATTTTTTTTACATAAACAAACATTGGTGACCATTTGGAAAATCTGTTCGATCACTGATTGAACGGTGATCACCGTTTGGGTTTTTTTTATGTGGCCATCCATCCATTCCCAAAACCCAGATGTTGCTGCAATTTAATTTAAACATAAATTGGCAAAAAGAGGGGAAAAAAAATCAAGCACCCTGAGACCAGCCATAAAGACCACCCCACCACCCTAATATTAATGACTCCAGAGATCATAGGCATCCGCAAATATACCTGAATTATACATTTCAATGATCCTCTAAGGAGGACCAAGGCACAGCCAGGCACAATAACTACTGGCCCATCTCCTTCATTAATGCTGACATTAACACTTCATCTGTTTACATTTGTATAAGAACACATCAGGACTACCCTCTAGTGCCTTTGATCTTTGCCTTGAGTCTAAAGATGGCGGCATGATCAAGTAAGCTTAACCCAGATGTCACAGGAGTGTGAATATGCTTGGCTGAAGACAAGTGGCACCAGTGGCCATGCTCCAGGGTCACCAAAAAGCATTTCTCTTTCGGTGGAACATCAAATAACTAGACACAAGCCTAACCTTACCTAACGTATGAATGAGCTACAGCATCAAAGTTAGACTTTGTTTTTTTGATGATTTATTTACCTTTCAATAAGAAGTTCACAAAATGTATAATGTCCTTTGTCTGCAGCAATTGTCAAAGCAGTATCTCTTGAGGAAGGAACTGGAGGAGAGTTTACATCTGCTCCCTTATCTAAAAGAACTCTTCCAACCTCTGCATATCCCCCTGAAGCAGCTTCCATTAAAGGAGTTAAACCAGTCTATAAACACAAAAGAAATATTGATTTGAAATGCTATGAAAATAAAATGGGTGATCAATTTCAATAGTATCATTTAGATATGTATCATATTTATACATTTACAGCACAAAATGTACAAAGATAGCACATGGGACTAGATTCAATTCCCCAGCGAAGCTACCAAACTCATTATACATATTAAACTCAATATATCATGTCTGTACATATGCGATACTGAAAGGGCCAATGGAATGTGACATATAAATAATGTGCTTGGTATATGTCCAATGTGAACTTCCGAATAAAATTAGGTCATTTTGAGAAATGGGATTCCTGATTCTTCTTATGACATAGTAGTTCAAAATATCAACAATATAGGGGGACACAAGCAATTATTTCACAGAATTTTGTTAAAGCAAAGAATATAACCAGGACACAAAATATATATAACATTTTCAAACCAAAGTGGGGAGAACAAATAAAATCAAGAACTATGTATTTAGAGTAAACGTACCTTAGCTCTGTGTTCAACGTTGGCTTTCCTGTCCAAGAGAAGGCTCACAACCTCTGCTCTTCCCTGGAAGCAGGCTAATGTGAGAGCTGTATTACGATTGGTTTCGATCTGAGCATTAATGTCAGAACCCATATCAAGAAGCATTTTAACTGCTGGCACATGTCCATTCATTGCAGCCAACATTAGTGGGGAGATCCCTAATTTACTGCCAGTCCTGTAAATAAAAGTTTTTGCTCTTAGTGAAAATAAAATGGCAGAAACTCCCACCACACACAAATAATTAATACGAATGCAGTTCAAAAAAATAAAAAACTACTTTAACAAAACATACAATGGCTACCTTGAGTTAATTTCAGCCCCTGCGTTTAAAAGAATCTTGATAATACTGACATATCCTCCAGATGCTGCCAAGCTGAGAGGGGTATAGTCAGATACATTTCTATGCTCTTTGTTTGCTCCTCGAGACAAAAGCAGCTCAACCACCTGTAATCATACAAAAGGGTTACAATATACTTAAAGGTTAATAAACTGTATCAGAATAATATACAAAAGTAGTTGCAATTTAACTAAACTTCGCTAATTTTTATAACAATGCAAATTTTAAACATTACAGAAATATGCAGAAATCATTTTTGTTTTTCAAAATTTTTTAATGATTTTCACACCTCTATGAAAAAGGGTTTGTCCATTAATAAATATATGCGTTATATTCTTTTATCCTGAATAAATACTTTTAAATTGCTTTGTCTTGTAGGTTTACCTGTCATATTACAGAAATTGTAGATTACAATCTGTGGTTTCCCCAACTCCGCCATGGAAGCACAGACCACAGGGTTAGTTTCCTACCGTTTTTTCTTTGTCTGTTTGTCTGTCTTCCATAGTGCAAACCAACATGCACGTGCTTTAAATTTTCCTTCCAGCCCTTTAATATCCAGCAGGGGGCGTGTCAGGTACCCTGCCTGTGACCTCACACATTCTTTGCACCATGGATTAACCAGGGCACGTCAACAGGTACTTCCTCCTGAAGTACATAAAATCATCTGGCCAGTGTCGGCCGTGAAAGCCACAGCATGTCACGCTGTGAAGGCGCCGCATAGGGAACACCAGTGCAACGGGGAATGGAGTCAGGGGTCCAAAAAGAATGAAACTGTCTGTGCTGCCTTTGGACTATAGGGAAAGTAGTATTACACTGCTCTCCCTAGACCTGACCCAGAGTTTAACCCCTTTAAGACACAGCCTATTTGGTCCTTCATGACACAGCCCTATTTTACACATCTGACATGTGTCACTTTATGTGGTAATAACTTTTTAATGCTTTAACGTATCCAACTGATTCTGAGACTGTTTTTTCGTGACACATTGTACTTTAAGTTAGTGGTAA
>JABWIB010000374.1:111727-134557 GCA_016617825.1 Platyplectrum ornatum
TATAAGACGACCCCCCCACTTGGAGGCATGTTTTCGGAGCTGAAAAGTAGTCTTATACGCCAGCAAATACAGTATTCCTAAATTGCATTATTTTCCAAATACAGAAAAAATGAATACATCTTTATTTTTTTGTTCCTCAGAACGACATACTCAGAAATATGTATACGTATACGTATACATAGTAGTGATAAATCGGTGCCAAGGGTTGTGTTATTTTTTTGTTTTTTTGCAATCACCAGCAAAGTTCAGAATTGTATAAAGCTTTAAAGTTACTTTTTTAGCACATAGGGCACACAGCCTCTCCTTACAACTCATGTGAACTGACTGACTCTGGACTTATGGAGTAGCGGCAGTAAAAGTGGCTGCCACCATCTCTTTCCATATAGCACATCCAGGAGAGAGGCTGATATAATATTAAAATTGCCTCCTAGTATGATGTGGGAGTCTAGCAGACAGCAGCTTCTTGATCACATGTATATAAAAAGTTCTATCATAAGCATTAGGAGCATAACTCTTACAAAAACAGTTAATATTAGCTAAGTAATCATTGTTAAGATTAGCTAAGTAAACATTGATATGTCATATCACCCTTCTGAAAAGTATTCACAGCGCTTCACTTTATCCACATTTGGTTATGTTACAGCCGCATTCCGAAATGGAATAAACTAATTTTCCCCTCAAAATTTTACACACTATACTCCATAACGACAACGTGAAAAAGTTGAAATCACAGTCTTTGCCATGAAGCTCAAATTTGAGTTTCCATTGATCATCCTTGAGACCTTGACCATCCTACAGCTTAACTGGAGTCCGCACCGATGAGGAGCTGCTTGTCCTCCCACAACAAACTTCTGGTATTTTTGTACACTGTTTATATAGTCACCTTTGGGCATAATTTATGCATTCTATTATCAATTGTCCCGTAGACATTTGAAGTTTTAGGTGTAGTGTATTGTAGTGGAGAGAAATTGATCTAGTGCAGAACTGTGAGGTTGGACAAAGTAGCAGTGTATTGATTCCTTTATTAATTAAGAATATATGACCTTATAATAATATCAATTTTCTTCTTTCTTTAAAAGTAAAATGCATTTGACCTTTGATTTGTATTCTTCCTTAATACAAAACTCATACTTATAACCTTGGTAGCTGGAATGTTGCAAGAACGTCCATATTACTATCATATGTTTTATCACACTGTGGCCTCGAAGGGAAAAAGCATACTAATTCTTAGTTAATACGTAGACACTGCCATCTATACACTAGAAAGAGTCTTCACAGCCAACTATGCACATATTCTTATAATTGTCTGAAATTAGTTCTGCAATATATTATTATGATATTGTTTTATATGCTGTAAGGTTTTGCAAACTATATAATTTTAAGAAACAAAGTAGTTTTAATAATATCCTGATATATTAATGTATGGATTGAATTATTACACAAAGCATTAATACTCTTTTTGCAATAATTATTACAATAATATCTTAAATTATAAATTCTTTTTATTTCAGCTTTTGTTAGAATATGGTAATGGACACTAGGATGACACATTACTTGCCCTTATATTACATATATGGGCATATTATCCTGCTTTCGCTTGGTGAGAAATACTCTCACCTCATTGGCTGTAGATTACAAGCACTATGTTTGAATAACCAATCATGTTCTAATTAACATTTCTCAAGCAACGCCTTTTCTATAGTATAATGAACCAATCAAAGTTCAAATGTATAATGAACCAGTCAAAGTTCCTAATGTATGTATTCTAAACATGCCCTCTCCCCATTTCAGGCGCTCTGTTCCCTCTCTTCCCCTCCCAACCATGCTCTTTCTGCAATTTACAAACTTGTCCTCCGAGACTTCTACCCGGTGGGTCCCAGATATCTGGCCGCTTGGGATAGAGATTTGACTGATCCTCCCTCTCCTGAGCAATAGACCCGTATCTTCCAAATTTCCCACGTGTGCTCCCGGAGTCTCTCTGTGATTGAAACACAGCTCAAAATTCTCACCCGCTGGTACCGAACGCCTCAAATGCTCCATTCCTTCCTCCCCCACGTCTCCCCTATGTGTTGGCGCTGCGACCTTGCGGTAGGCTCTCTGGCCCATATCTGGTGGGGTTGCGCGATCCTCGCCCCCTTCTGGTCCCAGGTGCTGGATATTGTGCGTCGGGTGGTGGGGCCAGACATTTCAACGGACCCCAAATTTTGGATATTGTCCCTCCCTCCAGGTTCCCTTGCCTCCCTGAAATGCTCCCTTTTGCTGCAGCTTAGCAATGCCGCACGAGCTGTGATCCCCGTCCACTGGCGCTCGCGCTACCCCCCTACAGTCTCCAAGTGGATCCAAAGGGTCGAATTTTACCGCTCCATGGACGAAATTATCCCACGTGGCTCCCCTGGCTCTCGTATATGGACTCTTCGCCTACTAGTCCTTTACCTTGATATCTGCTTCACCCTGCCTGATTCTCTGACCTACTTCAGTTGCTGTTCCTCTTTCACTGCACCTGGCTCCTTCTACCCCTTCCTGCCCTCCTCCCCTTTCTTTTTCTCTTCCCTGCTGCTGCCTCTTCCCCCCACCCTCCCCCTCTTTCCCCCTTACTTGATTTAGCTGTCTGCTTGGTTTGTTAATCCTCCGGTGACCTTTGTTTATGTATACGGCCCATGTATTACCACCTGTTTATGTTACCCATTGACTTGCTCTTTGTTGCATTCTCATGCCTGTATCCCTGTTATGAGTCTGTCATGTAATGGCTTTTCAAAAAAGTCAGAATTTATACTAATGTATGTATTCTATATGTGTAAAACTGTTAATAAAAGCACTCCATCTGTTTGCCAGTGGTGCTGCATTGGAAACTGTCCTTGTTTCAGTATCTATTACAGCCATAATTTACATCTAGCTGAGACCTACTCACATGAAGGGACCACGGTAGAGGTGGACCCTTTACCCCAATAGAACCCTTTATAACCCCGTCAAGCCAAATGGAGATTGTTACGTCTGGAGCTGTTTCAACAGATGTGAAAAGAATAGAGATGCAGTTCACAGTATAGCTTTAATAGTAGGTTTGGTATATGGGTAGTTTTTGCTAATAGTCGATTAATTGGGTGCTTTTCCTGTCAGATCGGAAGACCTGGTCACATTTTGGAATGTCTGAGGCGTGAATTAACTACATTAATGCAGCAGACACTATTTACTTTCTGAAAATTACTAAGGGAATATTAGCAGGAAATGTTAAAAACACTTCAACACCAGACAAATCCCATTATCAATAGATGACAGTAGTGTCACCTAGTAATGAAAGGGTGGGCAGAAAATTACCTTTTCTAATAAGAAACTGAATAGTGCAGAGGTGACCAGCACGTGCAGCTTTCATTAGGGGTGTTCTTCCACCTTCTGATTGATGTTCCTGCCAGACACAGTACAAAAACAAATACATTATTAATAATGTATTTATCCACAGAAAGATTAATTAAAGCAAGCAAAAAAATAAAAAATAAAAACTATGTATAAACTGGAGGGTGGTAGGTTCAGGGGAAATGTGCGAAAGAATTACTTCACTGAAAGGGTAGTTGATAAGTGGAATAGCCGCCCATCAGAAGTGGTGGAGGCTAATACTAAAGGACAGTGTAAGCATGCTTGGGATAAATATAAGGGAATTCTGAACAAAATAGAGTCTGAAACAAAATAGAGAATAAAATAATGTCAGTATAGTTTTGAATACACAACTGGGCAGCATGGATGGGCCATGTGGCTCTTCTCTGTCGTCACTTTCTAGGTTTCTATGTAAAAGATTTGTGATATTAAAAAACAGTGACTTAAGGATACTAGAGATCTTTATCAATTTATACTTGGTCACTTGAGACCACAATTAAGCTGGCCATCTACTGCAACGATTCTTGTTGTAATAGTGCAATTATCGTTCCTGGTTTAAAAAGTTGTTGTCGTGGCTGGTCGCCATTTTTGCATTTCACATACGATTATCTTTAGTGAACTTGTCGTTAATGACAATTTTATCAATCAGAATTCCCGATTGATTATTGTTTGGAGGGGTCTGATATCTTTTGGTGTATGGCCATTAGCGATATCGCTAAAGATTTTTGGGTATTCCTTTTATGTTATAGCCAACAATTGTTTTTTTTTAAATGCACAAACAACAAAGCTGTGAAGGCTTTATATAAATATGCATATAACAGTGAATATTGCAATTGCATAACATTTGCATTTGTTCTGGTTATGATGAAATTATTCACAATTCAATAGGGATTATTTTCTGTAAAAGAGTTCAATAAATAAGAGTTACCAAATCAGCCCCAGCCTGGAGAAGTACTTCTGCTACATCTGTGTGTCCATTTTCACATGCATATGTTAAAGCAGTGTCTCTTGTTGCAGTTGTTGTGTGCACATTTGCTCCTAAACAAAGAAAAAAAACCAAAATTAAACCAACCAGTGCCTGTTCAAATTAGAGATAGCTGACGTACTGCAATACAAAAGGACACAATAAACACAAATTATAGTAGACTGTAAATTTATTTTTTGTTATTATGATACAGTTTGCCATTACAAACGTCTAGAATACAATACAATGCCTGTTACTGCACACCCTATTCCATGGGTAAGAAATTAAGTCTTTCCAAAAATATAACAGTTATGTTTCTTGTACACAGGAAGGGAGGTGCTATCCCCCTGAACACAATTAGAACACAATTCAAAACAAAAAGAAAGTTTTCTGCTTCTGAATGCACACTTCAATTTAAGTTATAACCCAATAGAAATAATCATTTTTAATTAAATCAGTACATTTTAAACGTTTACTTTTTTCAAATGCACATACTGTATTGTCCACATACGTTCGTCGGATCTTTGAATATATTAACACGTGTTTTCTTGTTTGCACTGTTAAATGACCTCACGTTATGATAATATTGAGCACCAAACAAAAGTCTTATTTATTCCAGAATCTAACCATACATATAATACAGTTTGTATAGACTGCAAACACATCCAGTAATGGCTTCCATGTCTCTAGTCAGAGGTAGCCTCTGAGGCTGAGATACTGGCATTAGAAAAAAGATTAAGACAAGTAGCATCATTCATCATCAAGATATTAGAATTTTAAGTTTGAGAGAATGAATTCTGGAAAGGTTTATTAGGATATTTATATTAAAATATCCACACAAGGGTTCTAGCAGCTATGGCTATCTGTGACTCATTCATTGCTTAATCAGTAGGTTTGCAAAATCCTATCTTGTTGAATCAGTCATGTGTGTGATTTTAGTATAAAAGAGAATTTAATCTGTACCTGCTGCCAATAGATATTTGACTAATTCAATATGTCCTTCCTGTGCCGCTTCCATTAAAGGTGTAGAGCAACCAAGTTCTATATCTGCACCAGATTTTACAAGGAATTCAGCGACTTCAGTAAAACCTCCACAGCAGGCCAATGTTAAAGCAGTTTCTTGGGTTTCTTCAGTCTGGGCATTAATATTAGCACCTACAAAAAAAACTGAAGTTAGTAATTTTATTGTAGAGGAGGTAACCTTAAAACCAACAGCAAAGGTCTTATGTGCTGAACAGTCACTGAAATATAGAGTACTCAGCCCACTTCACTTAACATTTGTATGCATCGTCTTATATTTCAAGCAAGTGATTGTTTAATAGAAATCGGCGGCTTACAGCAAAAAGACTTCCAGGAAACGCTGGCTTTACAGTGAAGCCGGCGTCCTGCGAGAAGGGGAGGTCACCTAAAAAGACTGTGATCGTAATGGTCACGTCTTTTTAGGCCTCCCCTCATACGCACTGGAGCCGGCCTGGAAGCCGAAAAGGTGGTTAATGAACTGCTTTGCCTAAATCAAGCTAGTTTGAGCTTGGTGAGAAGCAGTCTTAAAAAGACCACCCTGTCATTAGCAGATATGTTATACTGTTATATTGTATACCCTGAGAATACAATAGAAAGTCTTAATGGACCAGTGTATCCTGTTTGCATCCAAACTTATGAACAATTTATGCCGGTTGTTAAGGACAGAATTACCACGTCAGTGCAATAAGACAATTAAACAATTGATTATAGAGAGGGCATTTCTCAAGCAAAGCGATACTGGGATTTGCTTCTACCTTATTTGAGGTACCCCAATCCTCTACAGGGTTTAATGCCTTTGAACTCCTCTATGGGAGGCAACCCTGAGGGATTATGGATTTTGTAAAAGAAAAGAAGAGAGATTAAAACAACCTGTGAGGACCCTAAAAGTGTTCATTTTGTATATAAATTGTATGGCTGTCTTAGGCAGATTTCACCACTCCTAAACTAACATATGGGAGGATGAGCTCAACAATGTCAGAAAAAAAAAAGTTATGAGGTCAACGCGGTTAATCAGTTGTTTTAAACAGAACTTGTTAGTGCCTTTGTACAACTACAGGAAATTCAAAGAACAGTTAGGAATACATTTACATACTAACCATTTTAGGTGAGGACATCTCACAATTAATTTAAATTGTGTAGTTGCATGTGTGTAAATGCAATATCTACATTCAACATTCATACTTTTAAGCTGTGTGTGTGAATAATAATGGCACAAATATGCATCAAGGACCTATTGGCTTTTTCAGGAGTCAGAAGAACTGGTTTTATTGTAAATATGAATTATCTTACCTTGCGCCAAAAGTAGTGCCACTATTTCCTCATGTCCTTCACGTGCTGCTTCCATTAATGGTGTATACCCTTCATCATTTACTTCTTCTAGATTAGCTCCTCTTTCAATAAGAAGGGTCGCCAGCTCTACATGTCCCCCACAAGCGGCTAATGTCAGCGGGGATTCAAAGGAATCTGCAGGCATATTCACCTGAGCTCCTCTATCAAGTAGTAAACGTGCTACTTCAACATGTCCATCCTATCAAGATTTAATACATATACAATACATTAAGAGGTTGATAATTTAGAATGTAAATCAACATTTTTATGGTAACCATGTAGGTTTTAATGATTACTGGAAGAGATACAAGTAGATATAATATGCTAAAACAAAACAAACCCAAAACATTCATATTGTTCATACACAAATAAAAAAAAACTAATTTTCTTACTGTTTTCTCAATTGCAGGTATTAAAATGCCTTAAGAACATTTACACGCCTTGCATATACGTACCCTGTGCCCTGTTGAAACTGGTAAATTTTGCATAGGCTTATAAAGGCAGATATAATTTTAAGAAAATGTAGAAATCACTTGCAATCAGTGAATGTGCTGAATGTGTTTTTTGGCTTTTTTGGGAAGCATTTCTAGCCAAAGATCAGAAATTAAAAGAAAAATGTTGCAAACCTTGTGACCCCCTCCTATCTTCTGTTTTGCCTGTGTGCCCCTTGACACCTCCTTTTACATATATATCTATATATCTATATATATATATATATATATATCTATCTATCACTATGCTCTACTGTACATACATACATATCCATCTATATATTACATATTGAGTCTACATACTTATATAAAGAATTCACAAGAACTACTATATTTTTTTTAAATGTGTTGAATGATCTGTGTTATATATATATATATATATATATATATATATATATATATATATATATATATATATATATATATATATATATATATATATATATATATATATTACATATTGAAATAAATATAGTAGTAGAGGAGAAGCAGTCCCAGGTCAGCAGTCAGTGGAGGTCACAGTGTGATGAGTCATGCTGGCTGCAGGGCTGGAAACTTGTCTGTCTGTCTTTCTTCAGTTAGTGATGACTCAGATGCTGATAATGATCCACACTGACCATCAGTGAGTAGCAGAATAACTATTTCAGATGGTTCAGTAGATCCAGTCTTTTAAGCTTTTAATACATCTAGGTATAGAGCAAGCAAAAACACACACTCTCACACACTCATATATTCTCCAGCAGGTAATGTGTGTATAATGTGTGCTCCAGACCTAGCTGGAAAAAAACACAGTAAAAGGATTTTGGAGTACTATATGTACCAGCATGTCCTCCGCAGCCAGGGCTTGCCGAGTCCTGTAATAAACTAATAAGAATAGGTATTTACTGTTTTACTAGGTATTTACTGTTTCACTAGATACATGATGGTAAGTAAATGTTCATACTTGAATATTTTATGATCTTCTATAGTCCAACAAAAAAACTTTCGCAAATGATTCATCATAAAAAAACAAATAATTCGGGTTTGCAAAGTACGTCTGCTTAGATATAACAAACACCTCTTTATTTAGTGGTTTCAGCTGACTTAATGACAGACAATGAAATTCCTCTATTTTTCAAATAAATATCCTTTACCGTTTTTTGTTTTCTTTCAAGGCAACATTCAATACAGCATCACTATTATATATATATATATATATATATATATATATATATATGCTACATTTGCTATTCTGATTAGATACCTAGGTCACCAATTGCCAATTGCAGTTACATGGTTATATAATTAGAACTCATGTATATAATGGAGACAACTACTTCTAATAATTATAGTGCCACAATTTAAAAGCATTACGGTACCTGGGAAAAACCAGAAACATAGCATCAAAAACAATGTAGGTGCAACAGTGCTGTGCATCCAACATGAGGAGTACTTACAAATGGCACATTTGAAAATGCACTGATCATATTTGGATTGTTGAACTATAAAAATTACCATGCAGGCCTCCATCAAGGCTGTATGCATCTCATCTGTTTTATGTTCTTGATCAGCACCAGCTTCCAGCAAAAAACTAACCATCTCTATGTGGCCTGCACAGGAAGAAAAACAGAGTTATACACAGTTAACACAAAAGTACAAGTGTCTGTGGAACATCCTACCTCAGGAATAACTTCCTCACCACTTTGTGACTACAGCAGAGCTGGTACATCAACCAAGGCCCAAAGAACATGCAGCACATACAAACACATTAAATACAAAAGTAATTTATTTATTTTTTTAACAAGTTTTACAAGAAGTCAACTTTCAGCATGTAAAGTCCTAACTTTAGATTGCCATAAACACTACAATCTATTACCAACAAATGTGTTTTTCTGTTCCATAAAAATGAATATGAAAAAAGTAAATAAATATATTCCCATAAGATGTATAAGAAGAATCATTTGCTGACAACAGAACACTGCAAGTAAATTATCTGAAACAAAAATTCTAATCTGATCAGATGCAGTTCTGCATGATTCTACATTATCATTGCATAGTAAATGCTTGTAACATTTCGTTTATAGTCTGAATGATTGACAAACAAATAAAAGATTTGTAAAGTTAGGTGATTTATGTATTTTGCACTAAAGGGGTGAATGGCAATGCTAATTAGCATAGTAGATGGGAAGATTAGGTTTGTTAAGGCTGAGCGAACTCCATGCAGTCAAAGGGTGGGAGATCACCTTCTGATCTGCTATTAAGCAGCGAATGCAGTTACATTGCTAGTCTCGATCAGTTGTTTAATAATAAAACTTTTTGGGAACAATTAAGTATAAGCAGTTAGCACTTCTGATTCACAACCCTGACATCAGAGGGTATATTTACTAAGCGGTGAGATTGCAGCGAGATGTGGGGACGTTGCCAATAGCAACCAATCAATCAGATTCAAGCTCTCAGTTTCATTTTACACACTGGAGAATGTGAACTCAAATCTGATTGGTTGCTATGGACAACATCCCCACTTTTCAATCTCACCGCTTAGTAAATATACCCCCAGGTGGTTGATTCTCAGACAACTCCTTATCGGTGTCAAGTTTGCATGTTTTATTAAATGGTTTGAAAGAACGAATTTCCGTATTTTGGCAAGATCATGCAGAGCATGCACAAAATACTGTATAACTTCCATATACTGGTTTATTGCGCGACTGGAACAATCATTGGAAGATAAACATGTAGTCTTTTAGGGAAATGAAACTGTAACTGTACTGGCAGGGATTCACGTTAAACATAGTTTTAAATTGTATAGCACTACATAATATGATGGAGCTTTCTATAAACTTGTTAATAAATAATTTTTTTGTGTGTGTTCAATTGATGAGTTAACAATTTCAATTCTGCTTTTAAAGAAAAGTAGCTTTAATAGTACCTTTATAGCAGGCTAATGTAAGAGCACTTTCCTTGAATTCATTTGAATGAGTATTAATGCCTGCTCCGTTTGCCAGCAAAATCTTCGCTACCTCAACATGTCCAGCACTAGTGGCTTCCATTAATGGGGTGTGTCCGTTCTCATTATGATCTTCTATATTTGCACCTTCTTTCAGCAAAACTTTAACAACATCAACAAAACCAGCTGCACAGGCATAGGTTAGGGCAGTATTTCCTAAGAGACGAGAAAACAACCCCCACAAAATCATATTAGTAACAGTAAAGAAAACATTGTAATTATTTCTATGCAGAAATAGTATTTGAAAAAAATTATTACAAAAAAAAATCAGAGGAAATAAGTTACCTACCAGTTGAGGATTGAGCATGGATATCAGCAGAATGCATTAAGAGAAGTTTAACAATATCGACAAAACCACCACTCGCTGCTGCCATTAGAGGTGTGATATCACCTTTATTTCCTCGGTCTTCAACACTTGCATGCATAGCGAGTAAAACCTGAACAACAAATATAATTCAGATAGATATTAAAGAACTGGAGCAGGTTCAGAAAAGGACAACAAAAGGATAAAGGTTATGGAATCATTGAGTTATGAGGAAATACTAGCAAGTATAGGCATGTGCAAGTGGTGTCTAAGAGGACATATAACCCAGTTCTCCTTTCTTGCTCTTTATTTATCCTATCCAATCTATCTCCATGTATTTATTTTCTCTCTATTCCCTATGCACATTTTCCACCTTTACTTTCTATTATTCTTTACTCTTCTCTTACCTTGCTATCCTCTGACTTAGTTTCACCCCTCTCTGTCCTCTGCTAAAGCCTTTGGGATATTGCTAATATGACCTTATTCCACACCAGTACCTATAGAATGTCTAGGATCTGGATTTCTGTATTACAAATGCACCTAGGAATTTCATGCAGAGGTTACCATCTTCATGCAACTTTTTTGATTTGTGCTCAATATCAATTGTCTTCGCCCCTGAATGAGTGCTACTGAAGCTTTTCTGCTGTTGACGACTCCCAAGCATATGAATCTTGCCACGGTTTATAATCCAACCACAATCTTCTAAGAATGTTGGAACGCTATAATTGTAACCAAAACACATTGGTGAACGTCCTTGGCATTGTTGCAAGATGAACAGAAAAGTTGTAAACTGAAATCCTTGTAGGACCATCTTTACAGATTCCATCTTGAATGGTTTGGTCCTTACAAACTTGTTTAGGTGTCTTAGATCCAAGAATGTCCTGAAGCTCTCTCAGGTCTTATTTTACTATAAAGGTTTTGGAGCAAAAGCCTTTGAACCATTTTCCAGAAGGAAACCGGAAAAACTTGAAGCTTTTAGAGCTGCACACCTGGGACAGTCGAATCCTGGAAGAACACAGCTGAAAGGAATGGATAAGAACTCCAGTTTGTTGCCTTTATCCACCTATTCGTTGTAAGGTTCCATATCCCTGAAAACTGTTACTGTCTCCATTGGAGGCACCATGGAAGACAGTATGGTTATTCTTCCTCTTTGTCTTCAAAAGAATGGCATGGAAATGTCTGAACATCTTCTCAAATAGGCTCTGCCTGGCTTCCTTAAGTCCACCTGGGCTGACATTGCAGTTCTTGAAAAGCTTGACTTTCTTGACTTTGTCTTCTTTTGTGTAAGATAAACATTCAGAAATATTATATGATACAGATATTCGCCCTTGAATGGCATGGCATCACCTGATGGAATCTAGCAGCCCTTTACACTAAAAATGTCATTATTCTTAAAGGTCTTCAGATTTCACTTCTTTTAACATTATCCATTCCATGTGTGCTGCACAACACCATCAAGACCGTAGATGGCAGCCACCACTGCTGGCCTCATCGTAAGGCATGCTTTTTAACGCATTGGTGATCTTCAAACAATGGAAATAATTGTAGGGGTACTTCACAATTAAAAAAGGATGAACTCTAGCCACAGAGCCAATGGTTACTGATTTCTTATCTGGGTGACTCCGTTGTTCTGACATGAGGAACCTGATCCAGAGCTATGCTTCCATCTATTTTTCCAATGAGCATAGTATAGTGCAATAAGACAATTATGAAGTCTATACTGCAGAAGAGACACTAAATTTTTGTCTTGGGAAGTAAAAGCTTAAAGCATAAAATGCATTTTTCACACTTTATTTACATTTATTTTAATGTGTATATTATGAAAACAGTAACTTAACAAAAAATAAAATACTATAGCCTTTTTTATTTTATCCTTTAAATACTTACTTGTGCCAATTCATAATATCCAGCCGAACAGGCCAAGTACAGAAGACTTTCTCCTTCTTCTGTATACTCATTTACACTTCTACCTTCATTAAGAAGCTGGCGGACAGCATTTACATCTCCATCCGAACAAGCTTTGGCTAAACTTCGACTAAAATAAAAATGAAAAAAACATTCATTTTAAAAAAGAAAATATTAACAAAGATTTATGTTTTAGCACTATCTATATTAATAGTAACACTGTTTTGTCGATATATATAGGTTTACTATATGTAAGATATGTAAGACTTAGAAAGCTGTACATAAGTGTAAGAGAGAAATTTCTCTGGATCCATCTGTAACGAACAGAGCTTTTCAGATGCAATATTTCCGTAATAAACAATAACCATAAAAAAAAATTTGCAATATGTTAATGGAACCTGTGTGTTCATTTAACTGTGCTTTGTGCTTTGTCTCTAAACCAGATCCAGTCCTCTGCTATACTCCCGAGTGAAGTAAGGGAGGCTATGATGGCAGATGCTGTATCCTGAATCTCAAGAGTGGGAAGGGATTGGGCGTAAGCACTTACAAGAGCAGGACACTACCTCAAGATCTCTGCGACATCCCCATGTAAAAGAAGGTTGGTTCGCAAATCTGGACAGGCATTAGAGTTTAAACACATCCTCACAATAACATTTTAATAAATGTGCCACCCCACCTAGCACACATCATATTAATCTCATTATGTCAGGTCCTGCTGTCTGTGCTAAAGGACCATTCTTAAAACATTTTGGGGTATATTTACTAAGCGGTGAGATTGAAAAGTGGGGATGTTGCCCATAGCAACCAATCAGATTCGAGCTCACATTCTCCGGTATGTAAAATGAAACTGACAGCTTGAATATGATTGGTTGCTATGGGCAACATCACCACTTTTCAATCTCACTGCAATCTCACCACTTAGTAAATACACCACTGGGTCTAGTAATTTGTGTAAAAAAGAACTTGAAGTCAGTAAATGTGTGTAGAGCCTGGGCATTGAAAAAAAAAAACCAGCAAAAAACAAAAAGGTACCAACATATGCTAAAAACGTATTCTAGGGTAAACTATTGAATTGTTAATATAAATAGTAAAATTTTTACCATTTTACTATTTTTTATACATTTTTAAAATGTAGAAAGTTGCAGTAATGTGAAGACATTGTATATGGAATATAAATACATACTTGTCTACTTGCCCTGTATGTAAATTATTCTCTGCTCTCATTCGAGTAAGTGCTGCAGCAGCTTCATCCAAAGCACAACTAACAGAAGACGTAAGCCTTTTAAGGACTTCAGGGTCTGCAAAGGTTTTACCATCAGCGGTGGATAGTTTACCAATCCCTTAAGTGAGAACATGGAGAAACAAAAAAACAAAACAAAAAAAAAAACACACACAGTTAGTTTGTATTGTAAATGCTATAATGCTCTGTTGACTAAAATATTATTATTTTATTTTTTTTTAAGAGAGTGTGCGGTAAACAAAATACCTCTTTATATCATATCCTCTTTATATGCATGTCCAAACAGCAAAAACCTGTTTAGGCATATTTATAGCTATTGTTAAGTGTATTTTACATTACGATCTTAAACTAGTAACAAAGATGCTGTAAAAAATATTCAGGCAGTTATCAAAGAATCATGTTACACAACATTATAAAATGACAAATGAGCTTTTGCCATCACATATTCAAACTACTACACAAACCAGAAATGTAGCTTTGTCAGACTAATTAAATGTAGAAATCAATAAAATATTTTGATTGAGTATACCTTATATACCATATAGTATAAGCAGAGCCGAATATAAGATGGGGCACCACAAAAAACTGAGAAAACGTCTCCCCAACTCCCACCAAGTACCCCCATTATGTCTCTCTACAAGCCCCTCGCCCCAGTATCCCCATCATGTCTCTCTACAAGCCCCTCGCCCCAGTATCCCCATCATGTCTCTCCACCCCCTGCAGATTGCACAAGTGAATGCCATATTGAATGCGGCTACAGAATGGGGACAAATTCCCAAAAACTTACAGCAAGCCTTAACTGTCAAACATCCTAAAACTCCCATCATATACACGCTACTGAAGGTACACAAATGGCTAGACCACTTCATTCAGCCACGGATACAGTGGACAGATATCTAGTTGAAAGATACCACTGATCTTTTAAACAACCTACAGGCACTAAACAATTTACCTGATCACATTCTCATGGGCACCATAGACATTGTCACCCTATACACCAATATTCCCCACAAACGGGGTAGAAGCAGTAGGCCAACTCCTGGACTCCAGTACACAATATCAATATCCAGCAAAATCTTCTACACCTCACTTTGGCCTACAATTACTTTATATTTGAAACAAGTCTGCGCTATGGGGTCAAACATGGCCCTCACCTATGGCATATGTTTGAGGTGGAGGACAGACTGTTCAGGACCAAAATGAAATATACTATATTTCTAAAGAACTTTATTATGCGGACATAAAAGAAGAAAGAACCTTAATGAAATTCTATGCAAGAATATGATCACTTCTGAAGAACCCCAAAAGGGAAGCATCTTCCTCAAGAGGAAACCTGGGTGCTACCGTTGCTCCTTACAACCCAGTGGTGTATGGTCATTTAACTAGGTGAACCAAGTTTAAATAATCTCAAACGCAGTGCTGATTACAGATCTCCATCCAGTGACAAGAACGATGAACCTCATGAAGAAGATAAAACTCCTCATTTCATCTAGTAGTGGCACAGGTGGTACAGGTAGTGGTCATTATGGTATGTCACCCCGTTGCCTCAGAGAAGCGATAGAGTGAAGATCATAGCAGGAGGACATACCAGTGTTAGATCTCTTGCTAGCCTAAACCTAACTTAAGATAAGAGTTAGGCTTGATGCTTGGGTTATGGCATGCTATGCTCTTCACACTGTTGTTTACTTCTCTGCCTCTATGATAGCAAGAGGACAGAGTGGTGTGCCTGAGGGTGGACAAAGCATGCTGTCGGTGGGGGACAGAGAATAGTGACAGTCGCACTCTATGCTCTTTCCCTAACTATTCTTGTGTGAAAAGTTAATATTAAACTAAGTTATGCAGTTCGTGCAAATCTGTATAATTAATAGCAAGAAAGATCCAGAGTGCAACTCTGGATCAGCCCCAGAGTCCCATGATACACTTTATACAACCTGAATAACTGTTTAATCAATTAAGTGAATGGTAAGCAGATTTTGCTTCCAAATCCATATGTTACAAAATGCTTTAAATAGTATACACATAAATAAAGAGACCAGTTTCACCTATATATAAAAAAATGCTTTGTTCGATAAAATGATTACATATTATAACAACAAAACGAAGTGCATAATGCCTTTATTATTAAAGTATGTTTAAACAAACTAATTCAAAGGAGATTAAAAACATACCTATACAAATGTTACCTCTATGAAACGTGCATTAAGATGCATCAAAGCGCTTATCTTGTTTTTTTTCTCTCTTTCTCACATACTAGAATATATTATTTTATGAAAATATCAAACATTCTATTCTATTTCTAATTAGATTTATGTCTAAAATGTCAATTCATCAAAATCCTACATTTGCAGTGTTAAAATTACTGCATCTTGAATTAAGGGAGAGAAAGATTAATCATATTCCTATGTCCATTGATCCCTGGGTTTTTAAATTCAGTAAATGTATAAAATTCAAAAGTAATCTGAGAATGACGGGAGAATGAAACGGAGAGCTTGAATTTGATTGGTTGCTATGGGCAACAACCCTACCTTTCAATCTCCCTGTTAATAAATCTAGGCCCAGGGTTTTACGCAGGCCGTCTAAACAGTCCATACCCGTGTTGTTCTCTAAATAGCAGATAGGGTGTTTAATTAACGTCAATAATGACTGAAAGACAATCTTTACAGTTCTCTTTTACTACCAACAATCCAGGTTCATGGTTCAACCACAGTGTTCACTAGGGAATTTCATATAAATTAAGGTTAATTCCCAGGTCGACACTACACTGTCTGGGCTTGGAAAAAAAAAGTAAAGATTAGTGGTTCGGTAGTGAGAACGGGGAAGCAAAATCATGTTAACTGATTAAACAGGTTTTCATGCAGCATAAAGTGTATCATGAGATCACATTCAGGTCACATTTAAAAAAAAATGGCAAATGGTAAATTTTTTATTATAAATGTTAAAAACAGTGAGAGGTATGGATCCTACATGATTTTTCATGTATTTAACCTGATGCTATGGAAATGTATGTACTACTCTCCAATCCCAGTATATCCTCATGCCATTCTCAATTCATCAACACCTACTATGTATAGTGTATAATTACACCTACAATGCAGGATTTACAAACTACAACTAAATATAAATTATTACCAATACAAGATGTTGTCATTAAAAACAGAATTTAAACCATATTCGCATGTCAACTTCAAAATTGTATTAATATGGAAAAAACAAATAAAAGCATACCTGCAGCTTCTAATAAAGCTTCCAAACGTGCCTGTGTTTCTGGATCAACCGTTCTAAATTCAGCTTCTGCAGCCGTTGATAACAAAAGTTCTGATGCAGTTTTTAGTACTGGATTATCCAAATCTTCTTGATCCAAAATAAATGATTCAATCTGTTTAAAAATGATGCGTGTGTTAGGAAAATGTGCATATATAAATATATATATTTTTTTTTTTAAACAAGGTATTCAACTTAACAAAAAAGATATATAACTTAAAAATCAAAATACACCTTGTCTGGTTTGAACTGGGCTACGAGCCATCTTTTAACCTGAAGTTATTGAAAATTTGGACTTATTACTCCCCATTAACTCCATTTCTCTGAAAGCATCTGGGCTTCACTGCTAACCATGGGTTGGATAAGGCGCTGGACTAAATTTGCCAAATTCCTTTACACTACTGAGCATAAGGGTGGACGAGCTGAGTACCCCAAATCAATGAAAAAAAAGTGTATAGAAAAAAAAAGCTAATAAAAAACCATGGGGCAATAACCAGCTGACTATTACACAAATGAGTATCTACTCCCTTATCACAATCTAAAAAAACAAGTTGTATAAAAGTAAATTAGATATCTGATCGACCAGCCATATTTGAACTTTAAAATACTCTTGTTGCATCCCTTTTAATTATTTGGTATTTTCCTCATGACATTTTCTTCCAAATTCAACAAATATAAAAGACATTTTAATCATTTCACAATTAAAAAACAATGGATACCAATATAAAATCATAGAACAACAGATTGATAAGATGTCTCTCACTGTCTTACCCCACTATTGAAATATTGAATTCATTTAAAGTCCAAAACATCAAAGTTTCAACAAAGCTGGTTGATCAGATCTCTAACTCACTTAGCGCTGAACTTTTACACAACATGTTTTTTCAGCAATTCCACCAAACGTATTCACAAAAAAGGATTTAGAGATGAGAAATAACCCTTTGTTCTCAAAACAACTCATGTAAGATCAGCAGACTCTGTGGTAAACCTGAGCAGACCCAGATTTACAAGCCCTGAGCCTGGGCTGATAAAGCTCAAAGGAGCTGAATGAGCTGTTCTTTAACACATTAATACAGTAGCAATTCTAATCGAGTGTTGAAGTCCATGGTGTACAAAACGGACGAAGAAGAAACTTCTACCAAGGGGACGACCATCAGAGAAAGAAAACAAGAGTACTGGATTCTTAATAAATTGTGGATGTTTGAGGTCTAAAATTCAAAGAATTTTGGTTAAAAAAATAATGAATTTGTTGACCTTAATACAGATAATTTGCAATTTACCAAACATTCATAAGGGCCTAAATAATCCCCCAGGCAGATCAATAATAGCGGCCCTATGAGCCCTAATTTTACTTATCTCTGAATATGTGGAAATCACTTTAAATAAATAAATATGTGTAGGATACTATATCGGTGCTTGAATCTTTAATAGGCATTGAATGGTGGAAATGTCAGATGTAGATGTTCAGATGTGGACGACTGTCGATGTTCAGATATGGGTGAACAGTCAGTCGCTTCATACATCAATAAACCACCAAAAAAGTGTAGAATCGGTTTCAGAAATTTAGAGGATCCCAATATGGCAAATGGAAAACTATTTTGTGGCCTTATGGAGTTTATTTTATGCACAGATTTCACATTTTTCGTTTGTATAATCATTATAGCGATCTGTCAGATTTTTTTTTCTTTTTCTAAGTTTGTTACAATACTGACCATGGAATTGTGTTTAATACATACTAGGTAGTTGATATATACTAATAAAAATAGGGAGGAACCTACTCTTACCTGGAAGTGTAAAGCATGGCCATGAGACAGCTTTGTCATAGGTTTATAAATTGATGGTGATTTTCGGAAGCAAAAAAAACCTTTATTTTGGTTAAAATGGTGTAAATAACTGAAGGGCTTGTATATGTATGTGTATTTATGTGTATATATGTGCTTTAAAAGGCAGTTGTTTGAGATTCTATAATTTTGCTAACTCTTTCCCCCTTTTTCCTTGGAATTTATTTTATCAAACAAACTCCAACTAGGCAGGACAGCAACGGGGATCATTTTGTTCCCAGCTTCACAAATTTACATATGTGTAGCTGGGATAGGGAATATATTTATAATACCAACTAGCTTACAAAATATTCGTATTACAATAAACTAGGGGTGGATAAGGATTCTGAAATTTACTTTTAGGATGTATATGTTTTAGTTTTTTATCTATACATTTCCATATATTTTATGGGTTTGTATTACAAGCTTTTTTTTCTGTTTTCTACCAGTAGTAATCAGTAAATTTATAGCCTTTTGAATAAATTACTATTTAATTGGGTATCTAGGGACAACATACTAATTTCCCCATGCAAATATAATTTGTTGTATTATATAGTTTTGTTTGTAAGGGCAGTTAGCCCAGATCAAATATGGTGGCTACTCATAAGACACCTTTTGGCGGCAGGACACCAAAGTCTCTTTGTCGAAGCCAGCAAGGGGTGGGATCGCAGATCTGGAGGCACCAAGTTGTCATGGGTATGTAGGAAAGCAATAAGATTACCCGTGTGCTGTAGCCCCCCCCCCGCCCCTCCAGGAGAACGTCCATGTAAATAGTGGTATTGTGAAGCCAGTCCTTTAGGTGGCGGAGAATTGCCGTTTTAAATTTTTTAATGTATGTATATCTTCCGTTATTAAGAATTAGTGTGATGTTTGACTAGAGAGGTTTGTAGGTTGTCTTTTCCCCAAAGCCTTGTTAATATAGTTTCCTCAACTCCTCCATGACTAAACCCATCAATAAAGACCCTCCACTCCCCCTTCTCTGAAACTAGGCAGGAAAACACAGGAGCCCTATAGATCTCCACACTACCTGTGTCTTATCTTATCAAGCTGTGGGTAAAATACAATTACTGCACAAACAACAAAGTTGGTAAATATATGTGCTGTTATGGAGAAGTTGTGGAAACAATATTAACAGGTAATAATCTGTTTCTTGTACTTCCCACAAAATCACTTAATTCATGGGTGTAACCTAAGGAATGTACCCTTAGTGGGTAAACAATTATACACAGAAACAAAATTACAACTATTTTAAAACCATTTATATATGTATATTTTATACTACCGCACCAAGGGCTCTACTTGCAAATTTAGCATCTGAAAAGGCCATAATAATAATAATAATAAATAATAATGTACCTTCAAGGTTCTTGCTGCCTTGTTCTTTCACTAATACCCGGCCCATGAAGTTGCCACTGCTCTGGTAGAATCCACCCTGAGATTTGCTGGAATGTTCTGTTCTACCCTCTGATATGATTTGAAGCTGGTCCTCCTTTATTTTTACCTTTTGTAAGGATAAATAACTGCCTAGTTTTCCTAAATTCCTTAGTCCTCTGTACATACAAGCTAAGCGTCCTAACCAATTAGATAGATTTATGGGATTTCTCTTCCTGAGACTTGGACATGCACATGGTAAAACTATTTATTGGTTTACATAAAAAATGGACACTTTAGGGAGAAATCCTGGGTTAGGTCTAACAACAAATTTGTCCTGAAAAAAAAACATAGAAAAAGTTCTTTAATCCAGAGAGCTGAAGCTATGATCCCCTTCTAGCAGATGTAATGGCACCTAATAAAAAGAATCTTCTACGTAAGGAATTCATGGATATGTCCTGAAGAGCTTTGAAAGGAGGGTTTGTTAAAATCCCACACTGGAAGATGTGCTCTGGGTTTAGTATAACGGACTGCTTAAATGAATGTCCATGTCGAGCATTGTAAAAGTTTAAATATAAGCCCTTTCCAGGCCAGACTCACAGAAAAATCCAAAACTTCTTAGTTGAACCAACCTACAAATGTGGGAACCAAGCTCTCTGTACCATTTACATGTTGGATAATGTGAGCTTAAATGTGATTGGTTGCTATGGGCAACATCCACACTTTTCCAATCTCTTCCAATCTGAAATTGGAATCTAAATTTTTCCTTCAATTAGGAATGAGTGTTGACATCTTTTTGTTCCAGTTCCTTGCACATTGTACCCCAACCTAACAGGCGTGCATCTGATTGTGAGAAGCTCAAGATTTCCCAATCTAGGGCCTTAAAGTTTCTTTTTATCACCTTTGGATAGAGAACTCTTTTTATTTCACAATCTCACTTCTACAGGAGAGCAGAGAAAGAAGCATATGTATTCTTTCCTATGGAAGGGTGCCTATTGCTGCAGACACCTTTGTGCTAATATTAATAAAAGGATCTTTATTTCTCATATTAACACTTGTCGTGGTGACAGGGCCACTAAATTTTTTTGCACATCCAGAACTAATACTAGGTATTTGATTTAATGCGCGGGCGCTAAGCTGCTTTATTTGTGTGGTGTATGGATTTGTAGATTGATGTAATAGAAATCAGGACATCGACCAAATACGGTAACAGAAGGACCCGTTTTTATCTCAGTTTGGTTAGGAGTATGTTTGTAAACGTCCAAGGAGAAGGTGACAGATTAAACAGGAGGGTGGTAAACGGATAATGTGAAGATACTGTCCTGTATTTCTATGGACGTCAAGCAATTGCAACTCTTGTTGGGTTGAATGTATATATAAAGAGATTTATGGTTTGTGAAGTTTGTCCACCAGATCAAGGCTAATACTAGGGGGTATATTTACAAAGAGGCGAGATTGCAGTAAGATTGAAAATGGGGATGTTGCCCATAGCAACCAATCAGATTCGAGTTCACATTTTCCAGTGTGTAAAATGAAACCGAGAGCTTGAATCTGATTGGTTGCTATGGGCAACATCCCCACTTTCCAATCGCACTTCAATCTCCCCACTTAGGAAATATACCCCTAGACGTCTGTTCTGAAGAGTCCACCAATTCGTAATCTGATAGCAGGGAATCTGAAATGTGCATAATTTTAAGTAGCGCTGACCCATCACTCATCCAATATAACAGCGCTAGATGATGTATCTAATATTATTTGATCATTTCCTCAGATCTTCTATGGTAAAAGTCCTGCATTAATTCAGTCATATGTACAGATGGTTGCTATATTTGATATTCCAAACACTCCATAAAAGGAAAAGAGGATGTATCATCCGGAATTAATTTATCACACCTAGGACATTTATCATTTTTTTGCGTTTAGTTCTTATCCTTGGATAACTGCCTTCAGGTTACAGAATGGTACCAGATACGGAAATTTGAGGTAAAAGTTCTCCTTATAGAAATTTTAAGAAATATTTCTACCCAAGAAGGAGTATATTTTCAGCGGCAATTAAATAGCAAAATGTTATATAATGTGTGTGTGTGCATACATATCTTTATATAAGCAACATAAATATTACGCTGTGGGATTCCGCAGAAAGTCTTTAATAATAATTGATAGCAAAATGTTGCTGATATTACTACACAGTGTGTAGAGACCCGTCACTCATGATTAAGAAGTAACTTTGCAAAACGGACTGAGATGCTGCATGTAAATCACTGTATGGAACTTACATAGAACTTGTTACAGTGTTTCCTATCACTATTCTATATAATAAATACAATGGCCAGTGTCCGCTGCTGTGCTAAGTAAACCATGAATGACATGAACCAGTCTTTCATGGTTTTGAACACTGGCGGCTGACAGAGAGCAAATACTAGCACTGGGGAATTCATGATTTATTGGGGAGTGGGCTGTGTATTTGTGGATCATTCTTGGGTATCAGATTCAATGCAGCCTCATGCAAGAATCTTCAATTGCTGTGTGTGACTGTGTTAAAGTTTTACACCTGGTAATTGAAGATTCTTCCATGAGGCTGCATTGAATCTGATACCCAAGCATGATCAACAAATACAATGCCCACTCCCCTATAAATCATAAAATCCCCAGATATACAATTACTTTTTTTTTAATCTCATTTTTGATCTTGTGTACTTAGGGAATGTAAGTTTTGATAGTGATGGGGGGGGGGGGTTAACTTCAGTAAGGATGCTGGTTCCAGTCATGCTGGCAC
>JABWIB010000375.1:0-14213 GCA_016617825.1 Platyplectrum ornatum
GTTCAGCACTTTAATGTGATATATAGGAATGAAAAATTAAAGCAAGGGTAAACCTTTCATTAGAAATGAGTGGAAGCTAATGTTATTCATGTTTATATGGTTGTTATAAGGTTATTCTAGCAATTTTTATCATTAAAAAAATATATATACCAATCCAATACCAATACCAAAACCAATACACGTAGTGAGGGTTTTGCCAGAACAATCCACATCCAAAACATGTCGGAAGATCCAGATTGAAAACCAAATCCCATAAAAGTGGCCAGCACACATCCCTAGCTTCCACTCAGGGTTTCTTTAGAAATAGTTACGCAGATTTATACCTACACCTCAAGCAGGGAACTGGACATATAGCAGTGGTTTAGTAGCAGAGGTTTGTGGGGATAGTGTCAGTGTAGCACCGGCAATGCGCTTTGTCCTAACTTGGAGAACCTTTTCAAGTAATATCTTGCTACTCCAGAGGAACTGCTGGATATAAATTAATAAGAAAATTTAAGATACCGTAGTCCTTTTCTTCTCAGATCTCTTTCATTTCTTTTGCTCCTTGGCAGAAGCACACCATGGCATATGGCACATCTTTCATTTTTAAATCAATATACATGAAATACAAGGTTCTTAATAAGCTTGCTTGGCTAAATTTCACATATCCAATGATATTTGCAGAAATACAGAAGTAATGGGGAAAAACCATTATGTTCTTAAGATGTTTAGCTATATTTCACACAACAAAAGTCATTTACAGAAATACAGAAGTATTTGAAAAAAAAATCTAAATGTTCTTGAGGTGTTTTCTTTGTTAAATGTTACACCATATATGTTACAAACAGTGATAAATTACCCCGAGCCATTATTATATGCATGGAGATATGGAATTAATATGTCTTAATATGTCTTGTCCACTGCNGTGAGCACACCTCCTGGTACATACTACACCAAAGGTTGTCCAAACCAGNCCTCTTGGTCCATGTTTTCTAATACTAAAAATCAGCACGTTCCAGGAAAGTGCTCTGTGCTTAGCCCAGTTTGCACAGTGATGTGTCGTGTAGAACACATTTGTCTATTTGCACAGAAGAAATGGAGAATATGGATTGTCATGTAAGAAATGCCTAAATGTAAAGTGATCCAGCACACACAGACTGTTTCTAAATCTCTCACTTTTTATGTGTCCCCTTTGGTGCCTTATAAATAAATAATGTTGCAGACTTTCCACGTCAGGATGTNACAGAATATTTCCAGGCGTGTTATACTAATAACAGCATAAAGTGCATTGAGATTCCAATTAGATAGATATACCTCGTTGTAGATCACTGTGTATTTGTGAGGCTGTTGACTGTTNGTCTCAGTGGGTGCTGAGAGTTTGTTTAATATGGCAGCAGTTCATCTGAATGTTCCCAATTCAGTATACATTGCAGAAGCAAGAAGTTGAAATAACAATGAGACAGGGGTTAATGAAGGAAATTGTAGGACTCCTAGATTTGGTTAATGCCCATCGCTCACAAACCTGGCTCCTGTGTTTGACAATTAAGTACTTGGACCCAAGTCTGAAACAGATGTATTCATAAAGGAGGAGGTTACATTATATACTCGCAACAAAAAAAGTAAATTTATGTAAAACTCCTAAAGTGTGACAGCAACTGAAGAAAGTATATCAATATATGATTGCAATTACAAAGCGGAACATAATACAACCTAATGTGCAAAATATTAATAGAAATAACAGCTATGTGCTGTAACATGCAGGAAATGGAAACTCAAGATCAAGATGTAGACATCTAAAACAGACTAACAGCGCAAGAGAAAACCCCAGCAATACAGCAACGTGGCAGGAGCTNTGACAGGGAAAACCCAGAACAATACACGCTGAGGGAAGACGTGAAGAAATGATCTGCCAGGGAGCATCCTGTTGAAGGACATTAAACACAAGCAGCAGGGTGGTAAAAGGACATTAACTCATGAGCTGCCGAAATGAATGGATGAGTTAAGGTAAACGCTGCTAGCAACCGTCCTTTTCTAAACGACAGAGGGAAATGACAAGGGAGGTCACTGCCATCACTGCTCACACATCCCACCATTTATAAAAACGTCAGTATTATTATATTAAAAACAATAGCATATCATNACATAACATCAAAGATGTATACAAAACATAAACAACTTAATTGAATAAAACCAGGAAACTGTAAAATGCCAGAGGGAGATGATGCACAGCTTAGATGGTAATTCATATTGTTGATGTACTGTAGATCCCAGGACAAGGAATGTCTCTGCAGATAATGTTACCGGATCCTGCTGGGAATCAAAGAGTGTGTTGACTGTGTGGAAAAAAGATGCCCAGCTAACGCATTTCAGGTGTCTTTCCCCCTTTCTCAGTAACCTATGGTGATGGAAATGGATTAAAAAATTGAAATGTTATTTGTAGTTGTAGAGTTGTATTTAGCAGTTAAGTTGTCATGTCAAAGATAAAATAGAATCAGGTATGAAACAAATAGTACAAGTGGCAATTAAGATAAGGTAATCAAGTCTATAAATAATGACACAGGTAGTAATTACATTCTGCATGATAGTAATAGAATGCTATAACATTCATAGGCAATTCATAGTCTATTGTGCATCAAACATATACACTGACTAATATAGATAACTAATAATACGTGGATTCATCCAAACATATCTAAACAATAGAGTGATACAAAAGAGAAGCTGCATTGCTCACTCCCTGAGTGACGATTTTAATTAAGTTAATATATATATAGTAAAGGGATATGATTGATATATGATAAAGGGATAAAGGGAAATATTACTAGTAACCCTACACTGATTAGTATTATCATGACACAAGTTATTCATAATATTTGACAGAATAATGAATGTCAAACACATGTTCAACAAGCTGATGTTATTTTCGAAAACCCATATCATACAGAATTGATACTCATCCTTGCTGCTCACTCTCTTCAGACATGTCTTTGTCAATGATGTTTGATTACCTTTTAATGCCTTGTCACTGGAATAAAGAGTTGTAACCAGCAGGGAAGTATATCTAGGTCCCTGGTCTTCTTAGAGACCCTGATGGTGAAGATGGTTTAAGCTCCTGGAGAAAGCTGTGGCTGTCACCAGAGGTTGTGACCTTAGAATAGAGACCTCTGTTGGTCTCTGCCTCAGGGTGTGCAAGTTTGTAACAAGGGGAACTTCTCCTCCATTGAATTTGTGCCATATTTAGTCCTATTATTATTGGTTCTGTGCACGATTTGCAACTCCTGAATTAGCATTAAGCTGGTGTGTTCCCTAAACAGACCATGGAGAACGGGAGAAAAAGGAGAGAGAATAGTAAACGTAATTGAAGTTTAAAAACTCAATAGAAAGGCGTTGTATATGATAGGTGTAGAGAACTGAAGACATACAGCGCAAAATTTGGAAGACTGGACATACAGGACCACAAACATGGCTGTGTGCCCATTATGCAAGTTAATGCGCTTAGTGTGGCTGGATGGCCTGGCGGCAGTAAAAAAAAAAATTTACAAAATACAAATTTTTTTTGTAAAAAATCAGTAATATTATGGAATTGCTGCTTTATGCAACATCAAAACCATGGAATACTTGTCCTATGGGTGCATTTCACCCATAGGGCTTGTTCACAGATGCGGTGGTTTCAGATAGTCGCGCCATCTTTAAATACCCTCCAACGTCCCAATCTTTAGCATAACTTAACTACTAAAGCAGCTTAATTCAAATAATTGTTATATTATTGTAAGAATGGGGCATACATCATGTTTTCATTTAGCCCCCTAGGGGCAGTCATAAAGAAAACATCCAGCATATTTCCTTCTGTAAGAGAATCTTCTCCAGATCACCTCATCTTATGTCCGAGGTCACCTGTTCAAGAGCACAGGCCCTCCATGTCCTTGGATTGGTGTTATGGTGTCTGTGGAAATGACGAGCAACATCTAGTTATATCATTAGTACTATTCGGAATGCTGCCGGGTGCTCTAAGATCCGTTGTCTATATGGTCTTGTAGTTTTCCCCATACCTGACAGCACACTCACATGTCAAGCAGTAGATAACATTGGTTGATTTACAGCTGATATACTGTTTCAAATGATAGATCTGATAGACAGAGGGCTTAGCGCTTCCCACAGCTGATCATCTCCCACCCCATCATTGTTCATTGAACAGACATCTGGTTGCCAAAAATAGTGTAAATTTCACCCTTTATATATCTGCCGGCATGTCATGATACAGATTTCAGTAGATGTAATTTGCCAAAGTGCCCCGGGTACAGATTGGGCATCACTGCGGCCTATGCCTAGCCCAGCATCTTATTCCCTCTATGCTGTTCACTGTTTCTTCTTTCTTGTTCATGCAGTGCCTATGATTTTATGATGATGATGATTATATTATTATTATTATTATTATTAATAATAATAATAATAATAATATACACATAACTGTGTAAAGAATAGTAACAATATACAGTATAATTTGTTGATTTCTTAAAAAAAAATGTTTAAAGTTAAAATGTTTTTAAATAGATATGCACAATACATTTTTTGCTTCACATTTTGTTTGGGTAATTACAATAAACGTACAGGATGCAGTACAATGATTATGGTTATTCTGTAAATGTGCCATTCTTTTGTTTGTTTTGTATGTTGTTTACAAAAAAAGAAAAAAATAGACAACTATTTTTCTCCTCAAACTGGAGCTCTGTAGACTGAACTATTTAAAATAAATATTTGTATAAAATGCTGAAATAGCATTTACCCTCAGTTTGATGTTGATTGCATTATGATTAAACAATCTTGCTCTTGCAATCAATGGTACTATATTTTAGTCACAGAGCGCCCTCTACTGGTTTTTTATGGAATCACATACAATAGAGATGATACCAATACCCATACAGTGTATTAATAATATACACAAAGGACTGGATCCAGACATGGGGGGGTATTTACTAAGCCTCGAATTGTCAGGGCGAATACAAATCGGACCAATTCGCGTCGATTTTGAAATCGAACGGGTGCGCAAATTATCGTATTTACGAAGGTTCGAATTTGGATGGTCGAATAAATTCGAACGCGATTTGGTCCGATTTCTGGGCGCGAATTCGCCCTGAATTCGTGTCGATTTATGCCTTCGGACCCTCCATTTTGTCAATTCGCGCCTCGAATTCAGCCTGACGTCACTATTTTACACTTGTCAAATCGAAGTTTCATGAATGACTGTTCGAGGCAGCCTGTCCCATTCTTGTCACAGGCAGTAACAACACTTTACTGTACGCACATTTGATTGCCATATTTTTTTGGATCAGGACCAATACCTGTATGTATATTTTGGAACATTAAAATAAATACAAGAAGCATCCTAATAACATGTTAGCGTGAGCATATGTATAGGCTTTAAGAAATTGTGCCACTTTTGTTGAAAAACATATTGGATAACATGCTTTGCTTATGGAAAAAACACAAATCGGGAGCCCTGGAGATGCGATTTTGTAAACGCGAATTCAGCCCTATTCGAGGGTCGAATTCACAATTCGACCTTTAGTAAATGTACTTGCCAACGGCGGAGATAGGGCAAATTCGACCATTAGATTTACAAATCGAGGCTGTAATTCGAACGATCATTCGGACGCAAATTCATTCGGACATGCGATTTTTCACCAAATCGGACCTTAGTAAATACGAAGAGGGTGAATTCAGACCAAAATTCGAGCACAGAAATCGCAATCCTCAATTCGACCCTTAGTAAATACCCCCCTTAGAGTCCTCATAGAGGTCTGTGGTTATGTGCGAGTCCCCCCACCCCCCTACCATATACACGGTTCAAGAACCCAACCTTAAATTCAACGCAATGATCAGCTATCGTGCGTAGCAGATCAGTGTGTATTGGCATTCCATAGTTAATCTGCATAGGAAATCTGCATCTTTACCACTACCTTTCAACATAACCTCTGGTGGAATGCTGAATCCATTTTTATCCTTTTTCTGGAAGCGAGAGCACAGGAGACCTCTGGTGGTGTAAAGAAGCATCCCAGAACAGGGATTGAGCATGACACAATGTACTGTATGTATGTATGTAGAATAAGCTCCCTCATATTGACACCAGCTTATTAGTGGTCTGTATACCCTTACTGTCTATTTCAGGGCTCAAAGCGGGGATATATACAGGGGTATGCCATGCCGGCACTTCTCCCAACGTTGTAATTGAAAAACTACAAATTTCCATTGACTTCTATTATATTCTGTGTTTCCATACCACCACTTCTAAATGTCCATACCCCCACTTCTAAATTTCGACTTCAACCACTGGTCTATTTACCATACTGACATATGCATATGTTACATGCCCA
The DNA here is from genome assembly GCA_016617825.1 of Platyplectrum ornatum. NCBI lineage: Eukaryota > Metazoa > Chordata > Amphibia > Anura > Limnodynastidae > Platyplectrum > Platyplectrum ornatum. The sequence continues at coordinate 6,351 of JABWIB010000375.1, forward strand.
TGGAATGACACCCGTGGTGTGGTGGTGGCAATGACAATGGCTGTCATGCATGGCACAATGTAAAGTAATAGAATTACCAACACATTGAGATGTGATGGGGTGTCACATTGATAAGACTAGCCTACGCTAAGCCCAACCCCACCCTGTTACTAACCTAAGTTAATAAAGGAGGGGAGGGTGAGGAAACCTAACTAAAGGATAGTTAAATCAATTATTCACCTTTTAACACAGTCCAAAGAATACACAAGTTTTAGAAACAATGCACGCTTTATTTTAGCAAGAGTTTCCAAGGGAATCCCTGGCTCTTACTCTGTCTATACTTTTCAAGGGTAATCAAACAAAGTCCACATTAATCAGTTCTCTGACTCTTGATCATGACAACACAGCTCAATGGGATTGACAGTTTTGTCTGGCATCTTGTCCTTTGTATCAGAGTTTTTGCCGCATGGTACCCCAGACTCCGTCAACAAGGTATAAGCTGGGCGTTCTCCAGCAATTTCAGGAACCCAAACCAGATCAACGAGGAGATACACAGTTTTCTGTACCGTCCTCCCTGCTACTGAACTTTAAACCGATATTAAGCTATCATATGGTATATGGTAAGCCATCATATGGTACTAGATACAAGTCAGAATCTTCCCCGTCTGTGGATGATAGACTGCTCACATCTCCACAGTCGTCTAACCCATCACACTCACTACTCGTCAGGCAGCAGTGGTCCTCCCGTGGCTCTTACTGGGAAAAGTCAAGGCCCTGTCGGTTGTGGTAGGAAGTACGTCTCCCCTGTTCTCGATCTCCCGAACTTCTTCCGGGACATACCGATTGTCCCAATGTTTCTGCTGTTCTAATGGTGCGTCATCAGTCTACCAAATTAAATAAAATGCTTAATTTCTCCAGGCAGTCAGTTACTTAATAAGAAGCAGAAGGTTCCCTACTCAGCATCCAATGTTCTTCTTATGACACGCTCACAACAGAATGTTATGGTACTCTCACAATGGACTGAATCCAGACCTCCGTGCACGCTGCGCTCGCATTCAGATCTATCAGTACGCACGAGAGGGGAATTAGAAATAAATGGATCAGTTTAAGAACTTCTATTAGAATAGCTTATTATTAGATCTGGTTTTGAAAGATTACATTTGAAGTGCAAAAAGAACATATAATACCGGATATCATGACAGAAATGATATTAATATACTAAGGAACTTGTTAGTTTTCCAGAAGTATAAATAGACACGAGTAGTTGACCTTTCACTGAGATATGGAATTTGTCATTTTGTCAGCAGTTTGTCAAACACAGAATTGTTTGTTTAAATATTCTATTTATTATTATATTTTATTTAGTCACATATTTTCCATACATTATGAGGCTGATCCAGAGTTTGGAAGTAAGGGCAAAAAGGCGCAGGTGTAGACCTGGGCTAAACCAGACGCAGGGGAGGTAAGTTTACACTGACAGCAGTTTAAAGTTTAAATGTGTTTAGGCATTTCCTAGATCATATGAAAAGTTACGTATGAAATATAAAGCTGTGCAGTTTGTGAGTTTTAAATTAAAATTAATATGCATCCCTCACATTACAGCATGCATTTGCTCAGCTCTACACTTGCTCCTAAAAAAAAGCCCCCATAACATTTTTTTTCTTTACAGATCCTAGGAAACAATACAATAGCATAGTGATGCTGGTCAGCATACACTTTGTTCTCTTTAAAGTACTATGCGTATTGCCTATTCTTACGACACATCTATCAGTTAGCACCATATTAGCTTTATACCATAGATTTACCTCCCAGCACACATCAGATAAGGTGACCCACCAGCATCTCGGCTTACTGGCTATTCATAGTGCAGAGGCTATTCAGTTTTTTTTACAGTCTTTGTGACATAAAATATCGGTATCCCATGTCCCACAGTAATAGTTCCCTGGCAGAATACCAGCTATAGAGTAATGGCTATTGGTGCTTTGCATGGGCATGAATATTTTCTGACTGTATAATATTAATGGGCAACTGGAATTAGTCATAATTATATTATATAACACTTATGCCTTTATATTCAACAGGTTAATTATAAGCCACATATATAACAGCAAATACACATATATTTAATCAGAACTGCACAGATACAGTCCAATATATACTTAGATAATAAGTTTAATGACTTAAGTTGGCCATACACTATAAGATAAATTGTTCCAATTTAAAGAGTGGGCAAAACCATCTTGAATTTGCAGGGGAGGCAAATTGAATTAATTACAATCAGTATTACAGGTGAGAGATGATGTTTCCTGCCCAAGTCTAATAACAGTGTAACAGTAACGCTGGTCAGTATCTGTGTGCTACATGTAAAACTAAAGTATTCTCCCTGCATGAAAACACTGACATTCATTTTACCTCCCCTGCAATTCAACATGGTTTTACCCACTCTTTAGATTGGAACAATTTATCTTATAGTGTATGGCCAGCTTTAGAATGCATGTTCATGGAATATACTCTGATCCTGGATTCCTTTCTTTATAGTGGCAGATCGTTAGGACCAATGTGCATGTACGCAAGGTGGCCAGGAGGTGGCATTTAAACCGTCCAAGCTGGGAATCCTGCAGAAGAGTTAAGGGTTCTGGGCTGTGAAATGCCACTGGCATAGCCAGAACTCTCCCTTACCTTCAGGGCTGCACATATGAAATATATATATATATATAATGAAGTGTTCCGTCTCTGATGTCATTCTCTCTTGTCTAGACTAAACTGCGAAACATTTTATTATTTAATAAGAAATAGAGAGTTTTTTTCCACAGTTTAGTAAAGATATCACTAAAACACAATTACACGTTCGTAGCAATGTACAATTAGCTGTAATGTCAGTAGATGGCAGCAAAACCACACAGATAATCACATATTGAATGTCGCACTTTTAAAGACAATTGTTTCACTTTACTATGGCTGAGAAACAATGCAATTCAACATGAAATTATATAAAAATGCCTATATCAATCTTTATTCTATTAGAAATGTGTTTTATTAAATGTGTTTTATTGTTATTCAGATGCCTAGGTGTCCTCTTCAGCAACACAGGGGTTGAAAAATCAGGACAGGTATGGTATGGTAGGCCGGGCACTACTAGAACTATGATCATTCTAGCATGATTGGAGATGATAAATGGGGCGAATATTTGCTGGGTAAACCGTCCCGTTATTGGCACCATAGAACTAGAACAGGTGTAGGCAGGTGCGGCTTCTCCAGGTGTTACACATCCCAGTATGCTTTAACTGCTCAGACATAATTGATACCTGACAAAGCATGCTGGGATATGTAGTACAATAATCATTCTAGGAAGTTCCCAGATTTGTATTTTAGTTTTATTTATTTTATAAAAAAATTAAATAAAATCTATATCCACAAGAGCCGAAGCCATCTAGACGACGACGGAGAGGTATGAATGGCGAACAGGAAGTCCTTTTCTGATATGGTGTGGAGCTGTGACTCTGTACTTCTGGCATGTATCAGTCAGTCAGTGCTAACTTCCCTTTTATATTTACCTTCCAGTCCTGCAGCATCTGATCACAACAGCAGTACACCCACTCCTCTTACTGTCTCTACATATTGTAGGGTATGTAATACCAAGTCACACTCACTTGTAATTACAACTAAGCCTCTTAAGTTAGGATAGGTGGAAGTGTTTGTTTTTATAATATAGCAAAGATTCATGTGCAGACCACATACTAGATGAAAAGACCTGGATCTTTAAATCGTCCTGTTTCCTTACTTAAAGGCCTATTATTAGGTACTGTATGTTCCAATTTTTCTGTAGCCATAAATCATATCTATGCAGCTATGTGCATGTGAAAAGAATGAGAAAATATGAATATATTTTTATAAAATAATGTGTAATTGATGTACTGTAATATATATAACATATTTGGTTGTATCACCATGGTCATGGTCATTTAATATATGGGCTTAATTTTCCATGTTATCAGGATAAGTTAAAACGTGAATTGTGTACAACAATCCGTCAAATGAAGTCACTTTGTACTGTGCTATCGAGGATGCCTAATTAATAATTAATGTGATTCATTGGAAACCTGATAACCAGCCTCAGTCTGCAGTTATTATATCGGTAAGAAATACGATTCAGGTTTCTGTTTTCACATGTGCTACTTGTATTTCTCAAATTTCATATATCAGAATGAAAATAATTATTGTCTTGTCTGCTACTGGAATTAAGTTGAACAGGAATCAGACTTTAAAACTATTAAAATAGTGTAGTGCATGTTATGAGTGTGTCTATTGTTCTGATTCTTATGTGACAGTCCAGAAATGTAAAAGGAGAGATTAAAGGCTTATCACCTTTTGATTAAATTCGTTTATGACTTCAGAAAAAGTAGCAGGTGCTTATTACTGTAGTACTATAACACAGTAATGACCTATTATCACCAGATGAAATATAAAAAGAAATTGAAATATATAAAACAACCGCTTTGGAAACTGCTGCCTGTTCACACTTGCCCACTAAGAACGTGCTCTTGCTTCAAGCAAAACAAGAAACACATACAAGCTTACATTCAGCATAATGTCAAATATTGTTAAGAATTTAATAACAAAACACTGGATCCAGACTTACGAGTTGTTGCTGTTTTTGGCATGTCAGATGCGTGCATATTACTATTGTGCATGCGTTCATTTCCAGCAAAGATCTATTTAATCATTATCCAGACTGCTATGTTGGAAATTTTTCATCCAGGAGGGCAGGAGGGCCAACGTGCATAACATGAGTGGGCGAAGTATGTTATTCATACTGTACTGTAAAGACTTGACTAAGCCCTTACACATGTGCCTTGTGTTCGAACGGCTCCATTTTTGTTGGGTCAGTGTAAAAGTAGGATCCTGGTAGTGTAAATTCATTTTCAGTACCACCGCTGCTGCTGTGTATTGTTGCTCTACCAACCTTGGCTATTAAACCTGGATTCAATCATAGTAAGGCTTATGTAAAGGCATTTAATATGAAGTATTAGTCAGTAGTCCCTTCTTCACTGGTGGGCTTTAGTTGTGTGTACAATTAAAGATTTCAGACCTAACAAGTTTCGTCCTAGCATATATAACCTAATTGCTTCACAAAAAAATAAAAGAATAAAAAAGTACCTAAATAAAATGAAATCACTAGAACAGTTAAAAGACCAAGAAAGCTAGAGAAACTCACAAAGGATGTTTCCACTAAATTCATCACATAAAACTCCATAAGTAATAAGCATTATCACTAAAGCAGTAAACAAACATCACACTAGATGATACTTCATTATCCCTAAGAAGTTACTAACAAGAAGCCAATAGGTACAAACAAGAATTGCAAAACAAATATATTATTAGTAAATAAAATGGCAAAAACTCCAATATGTCAAGATCAGAGCAATTAATTATGTTTTTAGAACTAGTAGCACATCACATATCATCACCATCAACTCAAGTTAAACTTCTACTTCCAGGTGCTGGATCATGGGACCCCTGTCACACTGAGAAGGAAACTAGTCATGTCTACTTCAAATAAAGTCAGTAAAAAATGAAAGAGGAAGTCATTAATGTCATTATGATAAGTCATTAAAAATAAAAACCAAAAAGAAAGATAAAAGACAAACAACTAAACATTCATCTCACAAAATACACTCCCAGAAATGCCAATTATCGTTGTAGAATTCGCATGAGGAGTAATTGTAATAATGAATAACAAATAATACATTGCAAAATCTAAGATGACAACAATCCATATGAAGTTCTTTCAGATGATCTCACTCTGTATATTCAGAATTATGTTAACAAATGCAAAAGAAGAACATTTTAAACAAAAAAAATACTTAAATTCCTAATTGCCAACATTCCAGTATAACCTATATTTTTACCAACTATCAAATATCCACAAACAATTAACAAACCCACATGAATCAACTACATTACATCAAGCCTTTCAGAATATATAGACTCTTTTTTTTCAACAATTTTTGGTCAATAATCCAGCAACCTTAAGGAGACCACCATAGGTTTGAAAATAAATCAAACCACATGAAAACCTGTCTGTACCATTCTGACCTTTAATATCACATTTTTGTATTCAGTGATTTACCACAAGACAGATGCCTTTCAGTTTTCAACATAACCATTTTTGGTTGGAAATACTCCAAATACAAACAGGTTTAGGACTGATTGGTACAAAATTTGGTGGCAAGTTAAATTAACCTATTTTAGCAGGTTAAAAAAACAAAGAAATTTGGAACAACAACCCCTAAATAGACTCATGTGGAAAATATACAAGAAGACTTACTTACTAATCATGTACTCACTAGTCAGGGTAGCCAATCACAACTACAATCTTTCATCAGCAAAATAAACATCAATTCATCCTATCTCCAATAAGCTGTCGAATTCCTATGAAATCCTTGCTAAAAGAAACCATTAAGAAACTATAACATACATAAAAAAAATCAGCTATCAACACTTTAATTCTCCAGTAGCAATCATCCACAGTGGCTGGGGAACATCCCAGAAGGTCAGATCAGATGAAGAAACTTTTCAAGAATATCAGGAAAAAACAAACAATGAATAAATGTATTTATTGTATTTTATTGAAACTTTCTTCCATGTTCAGGAGACAGAAAGAAAACTATTGCAGTTTGCACAAAACATTATATGGAAATACACAGTAACTGGACAAACACAGTGACCTTATCTAAGGGGATAAAAAGTGTTGAAAAGGAAATACAACACAGAACCGGTACAACATTTGGAATTGAAGAAAGCCAAAAAAGACTTGTTAGGCTTATACCATTTCATCAAATGAATCCAGAGAAGTGGCTTTAAAGGGAGGCCACTCTGGCCACATAGGGGTATCGGTATAGTTGAATAGTTTCTCTACTTACTGACAGCTAAAACTGTCTCACTCTGCTTCTCTCTGCTCCACACTGTTTTGCATCAGACAAAATAAATAAAGAACAGGTAAAGGACAGAGGAGAAAGCTGGGAGAAGCGTAGAAGCAGGCTTACACAGTGGAGGATAGAGCTGGGAGCAACAGGGACCTAGAAGTATGGAGTGGGGCAGAGCAGAGGAGAGGTAGGGATGAAGTCGAAATGCAAAGAGCAGATAAAGTGCAGAAGAGAGAGCTGACAGAAGCGGGGTGGTTACAAAGTAAAAGACAGAACTGGGAGCACATTATGTAGAAGGACATGCTAAACATTTCAAATGGTATTCCTTCCCGAAATACATTTTTTGCAGTTTCAACACAGTCAACACTTTTTAGTCGTACCAAGTTGTAAATTTAGCAAAATATCACAAATTGGCAAACATTTCAGAATCCAGTAAAGGCATTAAGTTAATCATTTGCTCTTTGTTTTAAATATCATTCTGCTTCACTAGTCCCAGAATGCAGTCTACGCAGGAAAGGCTAGCCTAGTCAGAAGCCTACCTCATCCATTTTCATGCTCAAACTTGTAAAGCATTTTTCATTTAATTCCCATTATAATATCTTCCAAATGCTTTTGGTTCATTGAGCATTGAAGGATTAAAGTTTACAGTTGTTTGCCACTGTTGGGAGAACTGAACACACAAAAAGTGGGAAACATTTTGGCCCCTTGTTTTTTAGATCCTCTGTCTTACCATAGATTCAGCCAAATGCTTTGTCTTGGCTGTAAACATAATAAAAATATTAATTATTTACAAATAAAAAATAAAAAAAGACCATAGAATAGTAAGTAGACCATAAATAGTAAGGTTTGCCCCACTATATTTACATGACAAACTAGACTTTGCAGTGCAGTTTTCCAAAAGTTCTGCATCATATCAGAACTGGGGGGGAATTCACTAACTGACGATTTCTGCTGAGAT